>JARYGA010027104.1:0-68069 GCA_030545235.1 Helianthus tuberosus
CAATTATCCCATTCAATATACAGTTATCATCAAACTCTTTATCATTCGTGTTATTCCAAATTCTCCACCAAGATCGATACAATAAACTTTTTCCATGTGACCCATTTTGGACAGAGGCGTCTCTAAGAATTCACGTACCCTAATCGAGCTTGAAAAAATGTGTCCTTAAGTAATGTTTTACTATTATTTAAAAAAAATCAAATTAATATTGGGCTCAATAAACCTAATGTCAAGTGGGCTAAATTCTAAACCATAAAAAATGATTTGTAAATTAATATTAGAATTGGTATGTGTTTACTATTTTAAAAAATAACATATATATCGGGTTTTTTTTTAAATCGTGTGCCCCTCGAAATCAAGGGCCTTATGCGGAGGTCCTCCCCGCACACCATCAAAGCGCCACTGATTTTGGGGGTGAAAGAAAATGCATGTTAATAGATATATGTTTTAGTAAATGTAATTAAAGCTAAATATACATATAGTTGAAGCTTGAAAATCGATTAATACTTTACTCACGTTTTTGTTAACAATTGATGAAATGAAGATAATGGCAACTAAGGATTTCTTTATATTAAGATGCTGGAGAATACAAGAATAAAAGTCAAATAAAACAAGCTTGAAACACCAAGAAATGGAAACAAAACCCAAAAAATAAATTACACCTAGAGTTCCAATCAAGTATATTTAGTTTTCCCCATTGCTTTTGATAACAGGCCCATCTGGTTGGTCTGGCCCAACAAGCTTCTTCAATAAGTGCAAGGCCCGATGAGTTATGAAGAAGCCCAATACGTTGGTGGATTGAACTCCACGTTGCATCAGACCCACGTTTTGTTTACTGTATGTTTCCTTTTACTTTATGTTTGAAAGAGTCAAGTGCATGTCTGGGTAGTTATTTTGCATGATAGGTGGACACTAAATAAGGAATATGGGTGAATAACCTATATTCCCTGAACGTTTAAATTCATGTTTGTTTTTTAGTTTGGAATATACATAGAAAGTTGCTCCAAGCATTAATTTTAAGTCCTTAAACTCTCTCTCCCTAATTCTTCTCTCTAGTGCCATCATTTGGTGCTTTCGTACTCAACTCACATGTCGCCATGCCTCCCCACCATGACATTAGTAGTGATGATAATCCACCATCTCTGGCCGAACTAATCACCCAGCTCATCACAGCCACTAATTCTGCAGTCGACAAAAACACTACCCATTTAACCGCCCACATCGAAGACACAAAATCTCTCAACACCAAGATCGACTCACAAACCGCTATTACTGCCAATAAACCACCGCCTTCATCTTCACCGAAATCGAACAACAACAACACTCCGAAACCACCCAAAATCACATCATCTCTATTTGACAAAACAAATCTACTCGGTTGGATATTTCAAGCGGATAGTTATTTCTCTTATTATAAGATTCCAACGAAGGAACATGTGTCGTCATCAGCTTTCCACTTCACAGGAGATGCCCTCTCCTAGTACCAACACTTAACAAATAACGATCTCTTGGGGTCTTGGATAGAGTTTAAACGGGAAGTTAAACTTCATTTCGGTCCTTCTACTTATGAGAATCATGAGGCAATTCTCCTTAAGTTACACCAAACAACGTCTGTCTAGGTGTATCAGACTGACTTTGAACGACTAAGTAACTGAGTTACGGGCTTACCTCAACAAACCCTGAAGAATTATTTTGCCTCTCCTTGGTCTATAAAAGGAAGGCTCCCCCTCACTTGTAGATCATCCTTGGAAAGTGTTGGATCTGAGTTTGTTTCTGATTGTATTTTACGTTTTAGATTAAGATGGAAATGAAAGAGTTGTGCAGCGGAATTAATATGAAAACAAACTTTGCATACAATCAAACGAGAGTGTTGCTTTGATCAAGACATTTTCAACAAGGAACCGAATGATTGAATTAACTTTCAACAACGATTACAAGTAATGCTTGAATACAAACTCCCCCTCAGCCAGAGCTCAGCGTTTGTTCGTGCAAAGAAGACGGTATTGCAAGAGCTGATAGAACAGTACAAAGTACTGAACTATTTATAGGCACTAGCAAACCACTGAGCATCTTTAGCTAACGTCACCATGAAAGTGACATCTAACCTCCTAACAAACTCTAACCTCTGATCTATATAAATACTGATGTACTAACTACTGCTATTACAATTCATTACATAAAAGACACTTAAACAGCTGCTGCATCCTTCCACTGCTGTGAACCCAGCAGTGCTTGTCCGGATCAGCAGTACTAGACTCAAGGCAGTTGATTGAATCAACAGAGCTTTGGTCTTCCATCAGTCTTTGACATTGGGCAGTAGATGCAAGGCAGCAGTTGTAGGTCAGCACTTAGTAAGATCAGCAGATAGGAGGTCAGCAGATATGAAACCACTTTCAAGGGGAGAGATTTGTATGCAAACATCTGCTTATTCTGGATCCACTGCTCTGATCCAGTTTTGGCTTTAATTATCTGTTCCTCTGATAGGGTTCAATCCCAACAATCACCCCCTGGAACAGATAATGCCAAAACTCTTCATTATTGTGGAAATCTTTATTGCCTCATCAACAGTTCCCTTATCTGGCCTTTAAATTGTAATTCAAAGTCTAGGGCATCTGTGTCTTCATCATCCCTGCTAAGTGGAAGATCAAGGAGATCCTGCAAATCTTCAAGACTCAGGCCAAGAGCTTGTTCCCTTGATATTTTCTCCACTTCTCCACCAGACCTGAGCAAAGTCAATACGCAGGTCTGTTTGTCAGTTTCCCACTTTTGTATTTATGAGCCTGGTGGGTTTCTTGGGAGATGTTTATTTGCAGAAGTATTTGGTGAGGCTGGCCTATTCATAACTGTCTGAGCAGCACTTGCAGATTGTTCCAATTCAAGATCTTCTTTTATCATTACTTTCGTGCCTGCTTTTACAATAGCATCTCCAGCTAATAGATCTTGAATTGTTTCAATACTCAACTGGTTTTTGCTCCTTCTATTGTAGATGGCAGCACCAGCTGGAGCAGTGGTTCTTTTAGCTTGCAGCTTTGGTGGTCTTTTTGAGACCTCTGCTTTGGAATAGTTAGGCTTTTGTGGAACTCTTGGATCTTTCTTTCTAAGTTCCTCTAAGCTTTTATAAGTTGCCCTGACTCTATCTTCTCCCCACTTTGTCACAGAGTTCTTTGACCCATAATCAGCTGCAATCAGCTCCTCTTTCATTCTCCTCAACTCTAACATCTTCTCAGATGTTGAAACCACTGAGGTACCAGCGGTAGTTGATACAGCAGGAGTTACAACAGCTGTTTGGATGGAGGTTTGATGCTGATGACTTTTGGATGGTAGTTTTGGAATATGCTTTGGAATTCTGGATGAGGTGGACTTAGGCTTCCTTTTTGTCTTAGGATTTTTAGTATCCTTTGAACCAGAACAACCCTGCTCATACAGCTCCATGAAAGCTCTTTTCTCCTCATCCACCTTGAAACATCCTTTGCCATTCTATCTCTTTTTACACTTGCTACTCCTTCATCAAGTGCTTCTTGAGTAGCATCAACCTTTTTACTACCATCTGGCACAAGAATTTTTCTGGTCATAGCATCCTTTTCAGGTTCAATGTAGAGACCATCATCTATTTCTTTCTTCTTCCACTCCTGAATTTTCTCCCCCTTTTTGGCATTATCGTCTGGGAATTGATCAATGAAAAGTACTGTTGGAGGAGCAGTGCCAGTGGTGTGCAGGATCTGAGTTTTGAGAACCTTTAGATCAGCCTGAGTGTTCTTGAACCCTGACTCCATTGCATTTCTCAGCTGTTGGACATGTTTTTCATGTTGCTGATTTGCTAATTGTGCTTGTTGATGTAGAAAAGGTTGAAACAAATTCCAGAGCTCATTTGTAGCAGGTGCCCTTTGTGGAGCAGGTGCTTGAGATGGAACAGCAGTTGATTGTACCTTTTGAACTTGTAACACCTGTTGTAGCATATCTTTGAGTTCTGCAACAGAGTTATCAAGCTTTTCAATACGATCCGTCAATTTCTGGTACTTTAAACCATCACCCAAGTTAATGGGATCATCTGATTTCCCACTAGCAGTGGTTTTATCAGTGGTAGATGTAGGGAGTATACTCCAAACATTAACCACGGATGCCCCTTTTTCTTGGTACTGGGGTCTTCTTCCTTCAACACTTGACAACCTTTTGATGTTGCCAGTAGGATAAATAAATCCACTGGTGGTTGGCAGAGGTGCTATAAAAGGAATTGCCTCCAAGGAAGTCTTATTGATGTAACCACTGTCCAACTGTAAACCAATGGGTTCAACAGTTGTAGTGGCTGCTTCACTTGGACTACCACCAAGAGTTACTGGTAACTCAAGGGGTCTAACCTCCTCAGGTTGTGTTGGTGGGTTAGCAAAGATTGATACATCAGACCCAGTCAGGTGTTGAGGTATATTCTCATTGATAGGTGATTGAGAAGGACTGGTTAATGCCTGGTTCAAATCAATTGCATCCAACAGCAGTTTAGCTAGTGTGGGAATGGTGGATGTGAAGGGTGGTGTAGAAAGTGGATTTACCCCGGGTATTGAGCTGTGGACGATAGAAACAAGTGTTTCCAGAGCATCAGGATGTGGAGACCCTATTTGTACAACCTGTTCTTTTTGTGAAGAAGCAGGAGGAGTTTTGGTTATGGGTTGAGATATTTGTACCAACTGCTGTAAGGAAGAAGCAGCAGTGGTTTCTTGTGACTTTTGTGTTGTCACAGGCATTTGCTCTGGTATCTCATTCTCCAGAGTTTCCTGTTTGATTGGTTTGGGGGGGTTTTGAGTTTTTCTTTTTGTCTTTTTGGAGATTTTAGGTGTGGGTTTCAAAGCAGTTGTGATGCTGCTTTGATCACCTTGAGCAGTGGGCTCAGCAGCAGATACCTGAGGAGCAGTTGTAACTGCTAAAATCTGATCAGGCACCTCTGCTTGTGTTTTGCAAGGTGCTAACATTCTTGAAAAAGTTTCAGTTGTTAAACTGTTTATTTGAGTGGAATCACCTTGGTTTATTATAGCTAAATCATCCTTACTGAATTTCTTTGCAAAATAGTAACTTAAAAACCTTGGAAACAGTAAGAATGATTTTGTTTCAACATTATTAACCAAATCTTTAAAAATTTCCCGAGAATAGTTAAGATTTTCTCCATGAAGAATTGCATATCCCAGATTTTGAATCTTTAAAGGGATTTCATTGAAAGAAGTGGTTTTGTTTGAAACACATAGTAGGAGGGTATGAAATAAAAACCTGGTTGCAGAAGGAAAATAACCTTTTTCTAAGGTAAGTTTCTTCATCATTGTGGCTTCATACCCTCTTTCAATGAAGTCAGTTTGCAACTCGTTTTTAGTGAAAGAAATTTTACCTTTTTGATCATCGAGTTGAAAGACCTCTGAAATGGATTGTGGCGTGATTTGGACAGCTTTACCCTTTATAGAAGAGTGTATGATGGTTGCAATGTCTCCTTGTTTTTCAAGGGTTGCATTCTTCCAAAACTCCCTTTGGGTCGCCAAATAGATTGGTGCATCGACGGTGAACAAAGTTTTGTACTTTGATTTTGCCATGGTGTCAATGATGGAATCGAAAACATTGGTGGTTCCTGGTTTTGTAAGAAGACCCAGGAGATTGTGAGATGGTTTATGTGGGATTTCTGTGGAAATTGCCTTTTGAGAGGCTGTTTTCGATGAAGATTTGGATGAGGGTTTTGAAGATGACTTCGATTTTGTCATTTTGAAGATGATGATCGAAGAAATTTGTAGAGAAATGAGATGAAAAACTGCTTTGAGAAGAGAATTTTTAAGAATTCTATTCGATAGTAAAACCCTGTTTTGGTGGTGAATGGGGGATTTTATAGGGAAGAAAGTGAATGCTGAGGTGGCAGCCGTTACAAAAGTTCTGACCAATATGTACTGCCCACGTGACAACCCCTGGTGAAAGTGAAGGACAGTACTTTTGTGAAAGTGACTGATGAAGGCAGTGGTATGAAAGCAGTGGATGATTTTCACTATCAGTGGATAGCATATCAGTGGATAAGACACTGCTTTTGAACAACAGAGTTTATCAAAGGAATGAGAGAACAGGGGTTGACTTTCAGCAGTGGACAGACTTTTGAAGTAGAGCAGACTTTTGAACAATCAGTGGTTAATGGCAGACTTTTAAGGATTTTAATTGAAAATTTCATTTTTAGCTATTTTTAAGGATGGAGTTTTGATTTTCTGAAAACATTTTGATGCTTTTATTCATAGAAAAACAAGATTTTGCTTGTTATTCCATGTTTAGCATACCAATTCTAGAGACCAAGCTTTCAAAAGTGGCTGTATCAAGTGCTTTTGTGAGCACATCAGCCAGCTGGTCTTTAGTTGGGACATGATGCAGAGAAATCAAACATTTTTCATAGCAATCCCTCACAAAGTGATGTCTGATGTCGATGTGTTTGGTGGTTGAATGGGAAACTGGATTTTTGATGATATTTTCTGCTGCCTGGCTGTCCAACATGAGTGGTGTCTTTAAGGCAGTGATACCAAAATCCAGCAACTGATTTTGAAGCCACAGGAGTTGGGCTGTACAGCTTGCAGCAGCAATGTATTCAGCTTCAGCAGTGGATGTTGAAACAGCTGCTTGCTTTTTGCTTTGCCATGAAACTAAGCAATCACCTAGAAACTGGCACCCTCCTGATGTGGACTTCCTTGTGGTGTGACATCCACCAAAGTCACTGTCTGAAAAACCTGAAAGCTTGATGTTTCCATTAGCTGGATACCAGATACCAAGTGTGGGAGCACCTTTTATGTATCTGAAGATCCTTTTTACAGCAATGAGATTTGATTTTCTGGGAGCTGATTGACTTCTTGCACAGACACATGTTGCAAACATGATGTCTGGTCTAGATGCAGTTAGGTACAGTAAAGACCCAATCATGCTTCTATAAAGTGTTTGGTCAATCAGCTCATCTTTTTCATCAAACATGACCAGCTTATTTGTTGCCATGGGAGTGCTGCATGGTTTACAATCATTCATATCAAATTTGGTCAAAAGTTCTTTAGCATATTTGCTTTGATGAATGAAAGTTCCATTTTGCATTTGCTGAACTTGGAGACCAAGAAAGCATTTCAGCTCACCCATTGCACTCATTTCAAACTCAGCTGTCATGAGTTCTCTAAATTCTTCACACATTGAGTTACATGTGCTTCCAAAAATAATGTCATCCACATAAATCTGGACAATCATTAAATCCTTCCCTCTCCATTTTAAAAACAGTGTTTTATCAATGGTACCTCTTTTGAAACCATTTGAGAGTAGGAAGTTAGAAAGAGTTTCATACCAGGCCCTTGGTGCTTGTTTCAAGCCATATAAGGCTTTGTTTAGCCTGTAGACATGATCTGGATAAAATGGATCCTCAAAACCTGGAGGTTGACAAACATACACCTCTTCTTGAATTGTACCATAGAGAAAAGCACTTTTGATATCCATTTGGAACACCTTCATATTGTGGTTGACAGCAAAGGCCAGGAACAGTCTAATGGCTTCCAATCTTGCAACAGGGGTAAATGTTTCATCATAATCAATCCCCTCTTCCTGTCTGTAACCTTGAACCACAAGCCTGGCTTTATTCTTGACAACAATACCCCTTTCATCAGTTTTGTTCTTGAAGACCCACTTTGTGCCAATGGGACTAACCTCTTCTAGCAGTGGTACAAGCTCCCATACTTGTTGTCTTTTAAACTGTTGGAGCTCCTCTTGCATGGCTTCTATCCAGCTGTTGTCTTTCAGTGCCTCTTGGTACTTGACTGGCTGATGGAGTGATAGAAAATCAGCAAAAAGACAAATGTTTTGGGTTTGGCTTCTTGTGAGCACCCCTTCATTTATGTTGCCAATGATTTGATCAGGTGGATGAGATCTCAAGAAGATTAAATCTCCTTGGTATGGTATGATGGCATTGGTTGGTGAAGGCTGCAAATGTGTATCATCTGAGCTAACCACTGCTGGGGACTTTGATGATCCAGCAGTGGCTTAAAAGGTGGTGGAATAGGAGGTAATGAAGTGGACAACTGCTGACTTTTATCCACTATTTGAGGACTTTTGTCAGCAGTGTTTGAGGATGTGGAAGCAGTGGTTGATGGGCTACTTTGGTCAACAACTGTTGAGGTAGCAGTGGTTGAGCTTTGACAACTGTTTTGAACAGTTGGTGCTTTTCCCTTTGTGGCAGACCTTTGAGGGATGATGATTTCATACCCATAGTCTGGTGTTGTATCCTCTGATGGACCTGCACTGTTAGTCTTGACAGCAGTATTTTCAAAAGTAAATTTTTCAAGATCAAACAGATCTGCAGGGTTTGCTGGGATTTTCATTGATGAAAGTTCATTGAACTTTACATTCAAAGTCTCCTCCACTGCCTTGGTCCGTGTATTGAACACTTTGTAGGCCTTGGCAGTGGTTGAGTATCCCAAATGATAACCACAATCAATTTTGGCTGCAAATTTTGAAATGGAATCTTTTAAGTTCAAAATAAAGCATGGGCAGCCAAATACCTTGAAATATGAGATTAGTGGTTTGATTTTATACAGAATTTCATAAGCAGTCTTTTTGTGCCTAGGGTTTATTAAAACTCTGTTCTGGACATAGCAAGCAGTGTTTACTGCCTCTGCCCAGAAAGTTAGTGGCAAACCTGAATCTGCAAGCATGGTTCTGGCAGCCTCAATCAGAGTTCTGTTCTTCCTTTCCACTACCCCATTCTGCTCTGGTGTTCTAGGGATGCTGTACTGCCTTACAATCCCTTTCTTCACACAGAAGGCATCCAACTCCTTATTTTTAAATTCTGTGCCATTGTCACTCCTAAAGCTTTTCATTGGAAGGTCAAATTGCTTTTCAACCTGTGTTACAAAGTCTTGCGAAATGCCTGCAGTCTCATCTTTTGAGTGTAAAAAGAAAGTCCATGTAAACCTAGAAAAGTCATCAACAATAACCAGACAATATCTTTTCTTTTTGAGGCTCATGACTTGAACTGGGCCAAACAAATCCATGTGTAGCATCTGCAAACACTGAGTTGTTTTGGACTCTTCAATGGACTTAAAAGAACTTTTATGCTGTTTTCCTTTTAAACAGGAAATGCAATGTTCAGGACATGAAAACAATTTTTATGGTAGGCCTCTCACCAAACCATTTTTTGAAATTTCTGTGATTGTCTTAAGATTTGTGTGCCCCAGCCTTCTGTGCCAAAGTTCTGTCTCTTTGTTAGAGGCAGCTGAGAACAGACAGGCATCAGCTCTGGGACACTCTTTTGACATGTCAACAACATAAACATTGCCACTTCTTTGAGCAACAAGTTTAGTTTGACCAGTTTTGATTATTGCTTCAATCTTTTTGACCATTTCTGGTCCAACAATCCTACAACAGTCTTTTGTGAAGAATGACCCAAATCCCTTGTCACTCATTTGGGACACACTCAGAAGGTTGAATTTTAGATTGTCTATTAGATTGACATTTTCAAATTTTACATTTCCAGATTGAACTGTACCAGACCCCAGAACCTTCCCTTTACTATTATTTCCAAAGGATATATCACCCCATCCATGGATTTTAAAGTCTTTGAGGAGGGCTTTATATCCTGTCATGTGCCTGGAGCCTCCACTATCTACATACCAAAGACTATCAAAGCATGCAGAAGCTCCCTGCACATGAAGTAAAAGGATTAGTTCATTAAGGTCTCCAAAGCCAACAAGGCTTTGGATGGGGTCTCAACAGTGTCTAGGATGGATGCAGAGTGATGGACAGTGGTTAGGTCAGGAGTTTGGACTGTTTTAGGACAGTGTTTCTCTAACCACTGTTGTGGGTCCTGACCAATCACCTGCTGGTAACCAAAAGGATGCCTGTTCACTCTGGGTTTAGAGGGCCTTTTGTAGGCCTCATAAACATGTGGAATCCTTTGGTAAGACTGTTTTTCCTTGCCCTTCCTGAATTGATTAGCAGGGGGTGCATCAGTAACCTGAACATCTCTTTTGACAGATGTTTGGTTCAGCTGTTTTGTGACAGCTGTTTGAACTGGCACAAACAGTGGTTGTTTCTTGGTGAACTTGACAGATGATGATCATGATGATGGACTCAAGGATGTTTTAGCCATGTACTCATTCTTTTTCACATCAAAGTTTTTGAGATACACATATGCTTGAGTTTTGTGGTTTGTTTTACCACAAACAATGCAACTGTCTGTTGGAACAATGACACTTGTTCTGTTTAAATCATAAGCTTTCAAGTGGAAACAATCTTTTGTTAGATGATTCCTTTTCTCACAGAATTCACAAAACAAGTTATCATTTTTTTCTTTCTTCTTTCTCTTTTCAGACTCCTTTGCAGCAGAGGTTTTAACCACTGCTGGGATGTCCTTGAGAGGTATGACTTTAGCTTTTGGAGCTTTAATACCACCAGTTGATGTAAAGTCCATTGGCTTGAAATTTTCAAGAATATCACACTCGTCAGACCAAGTGGGTTTAAGCTGATATTTTTCAAGTTCTTCAAAAGTAGAGGAACTCCTTGTTCTGCCAAGTGTGATTTTGTTACCAAGTTTGTCAGTGATTTTCACTTCTTGGCCATTCTTGTTTGTGGGGATGAACTCAGTGGTTACATCAGTGTTTTCAACAGTGTTTTGAACAGATTTTTCACAAGTAATGCATTCATCATCATATTTTCTATACCCAACCCCAAATTTCACATTACTTTCAATCTGTTTAGCAAGCATCACCTCATATCCTCTGCAGGATTCCACCCATCTTTCACAAGTAATCTGGGTGGATTCCAACTCCTTTTTGCAAACTTGGTATTTTTCTACCATAGTTTGAAGTTGGGTTTTGGTTATGCTTTGCTCTTCTTTTAGACAGCTGATCTCTTTTTCCTTTTCAGTCAATTTGTTTTTAAGTTCTTTTAAAGACTTTTCAAATTTAACCTCATCAGTCAAGATTTTATCCCGAAGGTTTTCATTCACCTCTTTGATGTTAGCAAAAGCAATTATGCAATTGTCAGAACATAGTTTTTCAAGAACTTGAGGAGATACCTTGGTAGCTGCCATCATTGCACAATCACATTGATGATCTTCCTCATCATCAGCTTTCACCTTCTTTTCACCAGTCTTTTCTTCCTTCTCTTCTTCTTTGTCCTCTTCGGACCATGGATCTGTCATTGGTTCAATCAGGGTACCTGAACTTTCTCCCAACAGTAGTTCACCAGCCTCTGCAGTAACCACTGCTTCAGTCACCTTATCCACTGTTTCAATACTCAGCTGTTCTTCCTCAGTTTCAACCCCCTCCTGTATTGACTCTAATGCCATCAAACAAAATTCATTATGAGAAGAATTATTAGAAGCATAGAGTGCAAAATTTTCATCACTAAGGTCTTCAGGCATACTGCTCCAGTCAACAAACCCTTGAGTGAAAAAACTTTGTTGATCTGGTTGTACTGCTGCTGGAGCAGTGGTTTGAGGTGCAGGCTGCACCTGTGCCTGGGGAACAGGGGTTTGAACATATTGGATCTGTGGAACAGTAGTTTGGACATAATGCACTGGCACAGGGGCAACAGCATAGTGAGCAGTGTTCACTTGAGCTGCTGGGGCATACTGGGCATAGTGCACAGTGCTTTGGTTTTGAGGTCTAGGATTTGAGCTAGGATGAGTAATTATGGGACCAGTAGTTTGACTCCTACATTCCCTAGCGAAATTTCCCAACCTATTACACTTGTAGCACTTGATTTTCGATTTATCCAACCCAACCCTTAGATTCCCATGCAAACCTGGGAATTTTCGCCCTGTTCTTTTGTAAAATTTGCTAGTTCTAACACTTAGCAAAGCCAGTTGGTGCAGGATGTCCATTTCCTCTAAGTCAGTGGGATCAAAATGTTGTAAATCATTTAGTTCAAAGCTTAAATTGTCTGACATCTGGTTTTCGTTTGCAGTGAATGCATAACTAGCAGAGTGAGGATCAGGGTTGTTAAAATTTGCACCAGCAGTTATGTCAATGAAGTGATCATAACCCTGATCCTTACCACTGCTCCCAGATTCTTCTTGACCCAGAAGAGCAGTATTACCGAAAGTGTAATCATCAGTAACTTTTCCTGACTCTTGTAACCTCCTTTTCTGGTTCAACTCCCTTTCGTAGGTCAGGAGTCGACCATGGAGTTGGGTCAAGGTCAGATCCTTGAACTCAGGTGAGTTTCGGGTGACAAAAGCTATGGTGTCCCATTTTTCTGGCAGTGATCTGAGGAACCTGCTATTTTGAGTTGAGTTTGTAAAAGTGGTGTTAACAAGCCTCAGTTCACTGATGAGACAACTGAAACGCTCAAATTGTTGCGTTAGTGATTCACCTTTAACGTAACAAAATGTTTCATACTGTTGGTTCAGGATTTCCCTATTGTTTTCTATGACTTCTTCGGTTCCCCCAAACTGTTCCTTAAGTGCGTCCCATAACTCTTTGGCACTGTTACAGTGTAACAGTCCAGCATATATCTCATTGGGCAGCGCTGATGCTATGATGCTAAACGCTTTAGCATCTAGTTCGATCTTTTGAAAGTCGGTTTTGGTATAATTTTCAACTGGTTTTGGAACGAACTTTTTAGCATCTTCAGCGCTTGGCACTGACGGAACATGGGGACCATAAATGACAGACCTCCAACAACCTGTGCTTTGTTGAGCAAGGATGTGACCTATCCTCCTCTGCCAGATGTTGTACTCATTTCTTTTTAGCATAGGTGGTTTAAAAAGTGAGCCGATGTTGTTTTTATCATCTTGAGATTGTGACGTCATTCTTGTTGTTTTACAGACACTGAGAAATCAACTTTAATGGTGATTAATCCTTGCTCTGTTTTTCAACGGACGAACAAACGATCAGTATCAACTATTATGAGCCGAACTTTTTATGTCAAAATGATTGTTAAATCAAATTTGACTGTCCAAGCTCTGATACCAATTGTTGGATCTGAGTTTGTTTCTGATTGTATTTTACATTTGAGATTAAGATGGAAATGAAAGAGTTGTGCAGCGGAATTAATATGAAAACAAACTTTGCATACAATCAAACGAGAGTGTTGCTTTGATCAAGACATTTTCAACAAGGAACCGAATGATTGAATTAACTTTCAACAACGATTACAAGTAATGCTTGAATACAAACTCCCCCTCAGCCAGAGCTCAGCGTTTGTTCGTGCAAAGAAGACGGTATTGCAAGAGCTGATAGAACAGTACAAAGTACTGAACTATTTATAGGCACTAGCAAACCACTGAGCATCTTTAGCTGACGTCACCATGAAAGTGACATCTAACCTCCTAACAAACTCTAACCTCTGATCTATACAAATACTGATGTACTAACTACTGCTATTACAATTCATTACATAAAAGACACTTAAACAGCTCCTGCATCCTTCCACTGCTGTGAACCCAGCCGTGCTTGTCCGGATCAGCAATACTAGACTCAAGGCAGTAGATTGAATCAACAGAGCTTTGGTCTTCCATCAGTCTTTGACATTGGGCAGTAGATGCAAGGCAGCAGTTGTAGGTCAGCACTTAGTAAGATCAGCAGATAGGAGGTCAGCAGATATGAAACCACTTTCAAGGGGAGAGATTTGTATGCAAACATCTGCTTATTCTGGATCCACTGCTCTGATCCAGTTTTGGCTTTAATTATCTGTTCCTCTGATAGGGTTCAATCCCAACAGAAAGAAATAAAATCTTCTTCATAATTCTCTGTATCTTCTCTCTTCTTTCTCACTCTAAATATCGAGTCTTGTTCAGAGTCTTGAGTCCTTCTTAGTTCTTCTGAGTCTAGTTCTTCTGAGTCCAAACACTTGAGTCTTTTATGTTTATCACCCTTCTTTTATGTTTGTCAGCCTAGCCTTTCGAGCCTCAAACCGGAAATCCAATAGCTAAGAATCCAACACAACTGTGCGATATTAACTTATGAGCTTTAAGAGCATAACTGATCTTAAGAGATTTGTCGAGAACAAGATATCGAGAGCAAAAAAAACCTTATATTAGAACAACTCAGTCGACACAGATTTGCCGAAAATCAAATACAGAACAGCCGGCTCAAGATTGCCGATAAAATATATAAACTCAGGTTTTGCATATTATCACTAGATGATCTGCAGCTCACAATGATCATGATGGAAATCACATACGTATTAGTATATTGTAATAGTGTAAGGGGTATTAGTGTAATTACTTTTCTATAAATAAGGCATTAGTCATTAGTGAAGGATAAGGAGAAATTAGTAAGTTGTTAGGCTCATGCTTATGGCATTGAGAAGGGCATAACCCTGGCCACTTCGGTGGTTATTATTCTGTATTGTCTTCTTCTTCAATCAAATCATATAATTACAGTTTTTTTTTCATCATCTTCATTCAATTTAGTCTCTATCATTGGTCCGACCTGCCTACTCTGCTCAATTCCACATTCAATCAGATCTATTTTCAAATTTGCGGCTCTGTATCACCTTCGGATCTCAGATCCAATTCATCCCAGATCTAATTCGTTTCTGATCTTCTGCCTTCCATCAGATCCATTTCGTTCCATATCTTCAATTTCCGTTGCAACATCGTCGATCTCTGAATCCAATTTCTGAATTTTTGGATTTAATTTCCGATTTCCTTGCAATCGCTGATTTCACATCTGTTCCTGTTCGATTTTAATTCACCTTCTGATCTATTGTCCGATTCAGTCTCGGATTTTAATTCTGATTTTAATTCAGATTCAGATCTGTTCCTGTTCAAAGTTCCGATTCTCGGATCTCTCAGGTTCTCTTTACTTTCCGATTCAATTATGGTGAATCATAATGCTCGATTGGATGCTCATGATCAACAGATTCAGCAGTTATAAGCCGATGTTATTGCAATTAAGGCCTCCTTGCAGGTTTTGGAAGAGGATCGTTTGGAATCCACCGAGTTTCGTAAGGCTGTGTTAACATGGATGAACTCGCAGGAGAAGAAGCATGTCGATGATTCATCAGGTCCTGGATCTTCTGGTATCGTGTTCTCGACACTCGATCCTAAATCTGACTCTACGGATCCACCATCGGGCTTACCATGGGCTGTGAAGAATGTGCACCTGCATGAATTCTCTGGTTTTGATCCACAAGGCTGGATCCGGAAGGCGAACCTATTCTTTGATCTCAATCAGACTCCTGAGGCTACTCGTTTACAGCTTGCTCAGCTGAGTATGATTGGTGCTGCTCAACAATGGTTCACAATCATCAATCAGGTTCATCCGTCTTTGACTTGGCTTCAATTTCTGTCCGAATTGTTGCAACGTTTCACTGGTCTTTCAATTCAATTCAGAATCCGTATGAACAGTTAGCTACTATTAAGCAACCGGATTCCATCTTTGATTATATTGATGATTTTGAGTATGTGTTATCCTTGGTCCCTCGTTTGCCGGAATCGCAAACTATTGGCTATTTCATTGCGGGTTTGAAAGAGGATGTCAAGCAACAAGTCCGTTTACATCGCCCTATTACTTGTATGGATGCTATGTATTTGGCGAAAGATGTGGAGTTGATGCTGCGGCCTTCCAAATCCGGTTCGTTGATATCTCGTTTTCGGTATTTGTCACATACCGGGCTGCCTTCTATGGATTCGGGGATCAACCATCGTGTATGGGGTACCACGGGATTTACAAGTGTTGGCAATGATAGTTTACGCCCAAACATTATCATAGTTTTGATAGAAAAAAACTAAAACGATGAAAAGACTGTAACTTTAAACTGAGGCAAAATTGTAATTTGTCATGACCAATGAGCGAATAAAAATTACACCGAGTCAACCAGTTAAAACAAAACACTACCATAGGATTGAAAAAAAAAAAAAGAAACGAAAACGATGGCAAGACACTAATTTTGAACTGGGGTGGGGGGAATCGTAAGTTTGACCGGGGTAAAATGTAATTTATCAAAAGGTACAATGATAGCAAGATTGTAATTTTAAAGTGGGGGCAAAATCCTAATTTGTCAAAATCTACAACGATGATGAGAAGACTGTAATTTTGAACCGGGGAAAACCGTAATTCTAAGCTGAGGTAAAATCGTAATTTGTTTGGACCAACATGATATTCGGCTTTTGTATGTATATAAAATTAAAACATACCGTGATAAAGCTTTCTTGTTGACAACATGAGGGTGAGTGTGAGCTCCTCTTCCCACATTAACATCACCCAAAATTCTTCTGTTATCGCCACGAATCTTAACCGCAGTAGCCATCTTCTTCTCGCCTTTAAACAAGAACACAAATTGTACTCAAAACAAAGAATAAAAAAGAACCCAGATCATATACAATACAATAGTTATTTATATATTCAACATTCAGGGTTTTGACATTCAAAGATTAGATTTTACCTTGGTGGTTTGCGGGTCTGTTGCTTTTAACTGAAATCTCCATTGATTGAAAGAAACAAGTTTGAATGAAAGAATGGAAACCCAGATTACAATCTATCAAAATTAAAGAAATCTTGAAATATTTACACCTTTGGTGTGTATTAATAGAAGTTAGTTTGAGAACTCTGCTTTGCGTTGCCGCATAATTCCGTTAGGATTTTAGAGATGTTTTATTTAAGGAATGTAGATTTTTATTTAAGGAATGTATTGTGTTAAATATTAATAAAAGAATTATCAAGACGTATTTGATTTAATGGTGTTAAAAAAAAAAAAGGAGTAATTGCCATTTTGGTTCATGACGTTTGGCCAGTTTTGTCACTTTAGTCCAAATATTAAATCTTTTGTATCTGGGTCCCTGTGGTTTCAGTTTTATTGTTATTTTGGGCCAAAAGTGAAATCAGGTCATATTTCTTAAATTCAATCATGTTTTTTGTCCCTTTCTTCAGGGGCAAAATGGTCATTTCCTTTTTATTTTATTGAGTTAACTTTTGTTTTGCTCTTTGTGATTTGGTCATTTTAACGGTTTTGCTCCAATAGTTTAAAAATAGTCATTTTCCTCCCTGATCTTTCGAGTTTGTCGCCAGTTTGCTCCCTGGATCTAACTCAGTTAAAACGTTCAGTTAAAAGTAGGGGTATTTCGGTAGTTTACTCCCTGGCTCTAACTCAATTAAAACATTTAGTTAAAAGTAGCAGTAGTCGTGGTCGGCAGGTGGTGGTGGATGGTGGTGGCCGGTAGAAAGAGTGGTTGGAAAGACGTGCGATCAGAAAAAATTACTTATATACATGTAAATAAACGAGTTATAGGTTTATTTAGGTGAAAAGATTTACATGCCCTTGCTTTTATCTATAAAATTACCAAAATACCCTTCTAGTTAATGGATATTTTGGATGGAGTTAGAGGCAGAGAGCAAAATGATGATAAGTTAGAAAAACCAGGGAGGAAAATGACTATTTTTAAACTATTGAGGCAAAAACCTTTTAAATGACCAAATCATAGGAAGCAAAATGGAGGTTAACTCTATTTTATTTAAAGCTTTTATTAAACAATAATATCTTGTGGGTCCCACCACACCCCCGCTCCTTCTTCTTCTACCCCCATTCCTATGTATGTATCTCTCCTGTAAACGTCACAAACAAAACCCCAAACAGAAATTCAGTTGCCAAAATCTACGTCATCGATCAACATTCTCCATCTCCGATCTCCGACATCATCTACGTCATTCGATCAACAACCTCCATCTCCGGTCGCCATCACCGTCAGTACCTTCGTCATACACGATACAACATCATCTCCGATTACCTTCTCCAACATCATCTCCAATCACTACCTCCGGTCGCCATTACCGTCAGTACAACCTCCATCAACACACCTTCACCACAACCTTTATTCTTCACATCCATCACCGTAAATCCACTAAAGCAAACACATTCAACCACATCGTTCACCACCATAATCGTACCCCACTGTTATTCCGTCAGATATAAAGAGAGATTTAGAGAGAAAGTCGGAAGGATGAGAGAGAGAGTGATGTCAGAGATAGAGTGGAGATCAGGGTTGCGGAGCTGGTTACCGGTGACGGTGATGACCAATGAATCATTCCGATCTCTTGTTTCGTTGATGGAGGCGTTGGAATCTGCTAAGGAGTTGCTCAGATTGGGGAGTGAAGGGAGTAAGATTTATTTGGTATGGTTTTTGGAATTGAATCTGATGATTTGTTTAGGGTTTTGGTTTTGTTTGTGTGGATTTGGGAGGTTTGATTGTGTTTTTGAAGGATTGATTTGGTATGAATTGTTGTGGTGTTTGTAGAGATTCATGCTGTTGTTGATTTTGTGAATTGTTGTGGTGTTTGCAGAGCTGGTTACCACGATGATTGCATTACAATTAATAAAAGCTTAAATAAAATAAAAAAGAAATGACCAAATTACCCTTAGAGAAAAGGACAAAATATCAGGATTTAATTTTAAGAATTTGAGCTGATTTCACTTTTGGACCAAAATGGCAACAAAACTGAAACCATAGGAACCCAGATGCAAAAGGTTTGAGATTTGGACTAAAGTGGCAAAACTGCCCAAACCTCAAGGACCAGAATTGCAGTTTACTCTTAAAAAGGAGTAAACTTCCGTTTTGCTCCTTGTGGTTTGGTCGTTTTAACGGTTTTGCCCCAATCATTTAAAAACAGCCATTTTCCTCCAATAGTTTACTACGTTTTTTTCCATTTTGCTCCCCGCCTCTAACTCTATCCAAATTGTTTGTTAACTGAAAGGGTATTTTGGTAACTTGCCACATAAAAGTAAGGATATTTTGGTAATTTTACCTATAAAGATATTTTTAGTTTATATATAATATATGCATACAATATATACCACAACACAAACACATACATACATACTACACTCTCTTATCTCTCACCCTCAACCATCAACATCCGATGACGCCACCACCACCATCCGCCGTCGTCACCACCACCACCACCCGCCGCCGTACCACCACCTGCTACCACCACAACACACACACACACACACACACACACACTCTCTCTCTCTCTCTCTCTCTCTCTCAACCTCTCTCTACATCTGCCACCACCACCACTCTCTTTCTCACCGTTTTTCTCTCTCACTACAATTGCCACCACCACCAACACTCTCTAGATAACCTCTAGATATGGCCGCCGGAGTTTATACATTAACGGATTTTATCTAATCAATCACAATCCAGAGGTTTTGCTCAGATCTGATGAAGATGATGCTAATGGCGGTTGTGATTTAAAGAGAAAGAGAGAGATAGGTGGTGGTTTGATGTTGGTGGTGGCTGCTGGTGGTTAGTGTTGGCGACAACGGTGGTTGATGGTTGGTGTTGGAGACGGCTATGGTGGTTATCGATGCAGGAGAGTAGATTTGGTTTTGATGACTATTTAGAACTTCGATGAGATTCTTGCACAATCGAAAGTCGCCAGGAGAGCTACAGGTGGTGGTGCACAGGCGGCTCCCTCTGGATTCAGGCAAAATGCAGGCGGTTCAGTGGTGGGTGTTGTTGAACTCTGTTGCAGTTGTACCAGGAATAATTGGTTTCTGTTGACCAATTTGATAGTCTGAAGCTCAAAAGCTATACATGTGTTTTTTATAGTTAGTTTTGAACAAGGATTAATCCCAAACACTCAGTAAACCAGGTCCGTTTTTTATGGTGGTGATTGTTTGGATGTGAAATCCAGGGATGATGATGGAGGATGGTGATGGCGGGCCTGTGGTGGTTGCCGGACGGTGGGGTGGTGGTGGTGTGGCAATGCTCGGCTGGTGATGGTGGCTGATGGTGGTCATATCTGGTAGAGAGAAGTAGAGAGAGATAGGTTTTATATATTTAATTTAATATCAATACATAAAAGATAAAACATATTTAAGGAATTCCTGAAATACCCCTACCTTTAATTGTATGATCTAACTGAGTTAAGACCATCGAGCAAAATGGGAAAAACATAGTAAACTATTAGAGGAAAATGACTATTTTTTAAAGGATTGGAGCAAAACTGTTAAAACGATTAAACCACAGGAAGCAAAACGGAAGTTTACTCTAAAAAAGTTATGAATTCTATTGAGAGAAAACTCATAATCGAAATTAATAAAAGAATTATCAAGACGTATTTGATTTAGTGATTTAATTGCTGGCCAAAAAAGTAGTTATTTATGTATATATTTTTAATTATTTGAGGATTTGCCAATGAGGTAGTGGTGGAGTGGTTGTGGAAAGACTTGATATTTATTGTGACTTAGGTTCGACTCTCACTCTCCTTATTATTTTCTGCGGCGTCCAGGTGAAGGGCGAATACGGGTGGCGCCGGTTCGTCTTGGATGAGAGGGGGGGAGGTTTTACCGATTATTCCATTGTCGTGCCTTCGGGCGAGTGGAGGTCGGGTTTCCGCGCATCTGGGAGATCCAAGGGGCTGACGGCGGTCGAGTAGTCGACCCTGGACACAACGCCCGGTGTCACAGTGGTTGGCACGTCATTCATTGCCGTTCAAAAAAAAATTATTTGAGGATTTATTAGTTTTGCTTCTCCAATATTATATATACACGGCGGGGTTCGGCTACAAAGTCTAAATTTTCTAAAAAGTGTAAAAGACATAAAACACTATAATTCCAGCCATAAAACATACTTAAACCACAAATAATAGAGTGAAGACTACTAAAACACCATATTGAAACTATCATATTCCATAAAAACTTCAACCACACAATCATAGAACTATGAATATAAAACACAGCATGCTAATCAACATAAAACACAATAATTTTTGTCATTCGATAATCAGAGCCTTATCATCCGAAACACAAAACACAACCCACATATATGATGTTTTAGTAATCTTCATTTTGTTATTTGTAGGTTTTAGGTGTGTTTTATGATTGATATTTTGGTGTTTTATAAGTTTTTTCACTTTTTAAATTTTTTTAACTTTGTAGCTAACTCCTATCCAATATATATATATACATACAACTATTAACTTGGGGTACGTCCCTTTTCCAACAATCGCGTCCATTATATAATTTGCAAATAAAGGCAGCCTCTCTAAAATGAAAAGAGGCGACAGATGATAATAAAATTGAAAAAATATCACCAAAGTGAAACGACGTGTAGAGTGTAGACACAAATTTTTCATCTCCCACGAAAGTTGGTTATGATTAATTTTTTTAACTGTAAATTTGGATCACTGACGGACCATTGGAGTATCATCATGCCACCAACAGAATCACGTGATCACATCCATCTCCACTAGACATAATGCCTATACATCAATTCAGGAGGAAACCCAATAAACATGGGAAAAACCCTTGTGAAAATTGAACATAAGACTTATTGGTCCCAAAGTCTTATCCCGCCCCAAGATGCCACTAGACTATAAAACCATGGACGTTGGTTATGACTATTAACCCTTTATATTTTTAACTTTCATTTTATTTAATTATTTAACCAAACAAGTATTCAAAGGTGAAATTTAATATTTTTATCATGTCATCGCTATACGCTTTACAAAACGTCATGATCCTTCAATTTATATTTATCCTGTAACTGCCATGTGAACCATCATATCGGTTCATACGGCATATTGGTTTAATCTCCAACATAAAAAATAAGGGATACGTGGGTTCGCATGAAAAACCATTTCAATTCATAAATGAAAAGACATGCTGATTATTATTTGAAATAGAAAAATAACCTTAGACGTCTATTTTTAACATGATTCAGTAAAAATTAAAATAAAAAATTCATATATAAATGAACAGTTGGTGTAACGGTTGCGAAAGTGACGAACAAACACGTGTTCATTTTATTTAAAATTTTAAAATCAACTCTAAACGAGCGAAAGTGACACAAAATCATTAGTATGCATTTTATTTAAATTTTCAAAAGAGAGAAATGCCCGGATAGTCCCTGTGGTTTCACCTTTTTTCAGCTATAGTCCCTATCTTTCTAAAACTACTTGAATAGTCCCTGTGGTTTACCGTTTTGTTCTCGGATAGTCCTTGGCTCTAACTTCAGTTACTTTTCTCTGTTAAGTGGGTGGTAAGAGGGTGTGAAATGACAAAAATACCCTTTCCTTAAAAGGCCAAACCACAGGGACTATCCGGGCATTTTTCTCTTCTTCTTTATTCCCTTTCTTCTCCGGCGATTGTTCTAACCCCCCATCTTTCTTCCACCGCGGCAACTACATCCTACTCTTGTTGTTTCTCCAGCAAACAAAACCACCTCCACCATGGTAACCACCCTCTATTCACCTTCTTCCTCACCTCCGATTACCTCAGCCACCTTTGATTAACCATCCACCACCACTTGCCAACCACCGTGACCCTTACCACCGTCCACCACCGTCTCCCACAAACCGAAAATCGCCGCTCACCCTTTTCATCACTTCCGGCCGGTCACCATTACACCACTGAGACCACCCTCAACTTCCGACTATCCCTACCATCAATCTTCATCGCCAATCGACCACCAGTTACCAATGATTACCCACAACCACCACCATCAAACACCGATTGTTGAACCACCGTGACCTCATCGTTAATCACCATTGACGGTGGCAGCCAATGACTAATCCACCAAAAACCCCATCACTGCCCACCTTCCACCACCAATAACTAATCTATAGCCAACAACCAACAACCATCACTACCACCAACCAACCCACCACCAAAAACCAATCCATAACCAACAAACCACCACTGCCGGCACCAATCTTGGGAAGGGTTAACCATCGATGGAGAAATGAAATCTAAGGGTTGAAACATACCTACTCATCGGATTCCATCTGGAACCGCCGCCGCCATTGCTAGGGTTTAATCTGAAGAGCTGATCTTCGGCGGGACCACTCATGCCTGCAGCCATCGCCGCTGCTTTTCCACCGTCTCCGCGATGAAGATGGTGGTTAATGGTGGGGGTCGTCTGAATCTGAAGAGCTGGTCTCCAAGCGGGGTGTGCGATTAAGAATCTGATCTCCGGTGGGGTTGTGTGATGAAGATGGTGGGTCGTCTGAATATACAGTTAGAGAGAGAGATGAGAGAGAGTTAAGAAAGAAAGGTTGATTGCAGGTTAATGAGAGAATGGGGAAGAAGACATAGGGTGGGGGGTGGGGTGGGTAGGTGGGGCCCACATGTATTTTTTTTATTCTTTTAAGAGAAAAATGCCTGGATAGTCCCTGTGGTTTGCCTTTTTAAGGAAAGGGTATTTTTGTCATTTCACACCCTCTTACCACCCACTTAACAGAGAAAAGTAACTGAAGTTAGAGCCAGGGACTATCCGAGAACAAAACGGTAAACCACAGGGACTATTCAAGTAGTTTTAGAAAGATAGGGACTATAGCTGAAAAAAGGTGAAACCACAGGGACTATCCGGGCATTTCTCTCTTTTCAAAATTAACTCTAAGGTCTAAAAAATTGCAACTTACACCCTACGTTTGTTCATAATTATATTAAACCCTAAAGTTAAAAAAAAAATATATAACCAATTAAACTAATACAAATATTAGTATCATTAGAATTATTTAATGATTTGATTATTGAAGAAGCATACATTGTTGTTAAATTATATTTATTAAATGGAATGTTAGATATGTAACGATAATCAATTAATCGACTTTTACAAAGTACTATACTCATTTAAGATCCGACATATAATATCAATTTTATAATCAACATGCTAAAGACTTTCATTATCAACATTTCGCAGCAACACGCGATGTAGCGTTAACTCGTTTACATAATAATGTCTCCGTTCATACTTCATCCGCTGGGGTGGGTGTTTTAAATAAACTATAAAAAGGAATAACACTTTAATGAAACAAGATTTCTAAAATTAAAATATCTAGTGGGATTACCCCGAGTTACATGTGCAAAAATTCGACCAGTATCTATACCTGTTCTGATTAATTACATATTACTACTTGCAACTTGGTTTCGATTCTTTTTAATGACAAGTAGATAAATAGGCATGTCTCGATTGGGTACTTGGAATTTTATAGGTAATGAATAAAAGAAATGAGAAATTGGGGTTACTATTTCTTGGTTTACATGTATAAAAGAAACTAGTACTATTAATTACATATTACTACTTGCAACTTGGGTTACTATTTCTTGGTTTACATGTATAAAAGAAACTAGTACTTTCAACGTTAGACGTTTGTGTGTTTTTAAGGAGTGGAAAAGTTGGCAACTGCCTGTATTAGATTTGTTTACGTATTTAGTTTTTTACACTAAATGGAAAACAATTTACATATTACTAAGTTTTTTATACTAAACGGAAACGTATTTAGTTTTTTATACTCAACGGAAAACAGTTTACATATTACTAAGTTTTTATACTAAAAGGAAAGCATACTTAGTTTTTTACACTAAACAAAAAAGGATTTTTGACGTGGTTTCCTTTGTTCGACAACGATTTGGTACTTCAGTTGGTTGTGTCATCAAGTCTTGCTTCCTTCGGCGTTGTAGCTTTAAGACCTGCATTTAATAATTGTTTAGGCTTGATGTTTGTTAATAGTATAAACATATGCTTTATTAATTAAATGATTATTAAGTCAAGTCGTCCTATTATGCAGAGATAAAGTGTTAGTACTTTAAAATGAATTGCAAAAGTGCCAGTTTTGAATATGATTCAAGGATAAATCTATCATCATACTGGCACACCAACACCAAATATGTATCGGAACATGAACATACATGTTTAGTGATAGGTAATTTAGATTTCCCCTAAAATATGTTGTTAATTCACACTAAAATCAAACGAAAGAGCGCCCAAATAAAACCGAAATGAAAAACCTATGGTATCCTGAATTTTTTGTACCTTCAAGCATGATCAGAGAACGCTTTGCAGAGGTTATATTTTGTCCTTTTGGTGGCGGTGTTACTGGTTGTGGGGTTGTTATAGGTGGTGTGCTGGTAGAGGTGTGGTATGTTGTTGTTTCTGTCTGTAGGTAGTTCGCGTTGTTGATAGTGCAACGTATTGAACGGTTCTTGAGATCTGGTTGTACTTGAATTTGGAACTTCGCTTCCTTGTTTTCCATCGACTGGAGTTGTTGGGTTAGGTTCTGTTTGGTTAGCGCCTCTTCGCATGTTTGTTGTAGAAGTTGATTGGCTGCTCGATCAAAGATTGTGCCGGTGATTGTTCCTGTTTTGTCTGAGATTTTTACCGATATCCGGTACCTGCATTCCATTTTGCGTTAGGATCTTGCGATTTCCATATAAAATTGAGTTTATTAAAAACCTACATGCAAACTACCTTGTCCAAGTTTCCATCATCTACACAAAACCATTTGGAACCTGTTTGTAGCATTGTTTGACGGCATTTAGGGCATGCAGTGTAGTGCCAATCGTTGTATGGCATGATTTCTGTTATTTTCCCCCTTATTATGAAACTCTTGCTGTAATAACCCTAAATTTAAAAATCATTATTCTAGAAATAAAAGAATAATAATATATAATAAACTAAACAGTTATCTTATGATCCATCTTTCTGTATATCAACCAAAACTATTATTAGTATTTATAAATTACTCACTAGGAAACCCTAATTAAGACACCCAAGTAATTCCATACAAACCCTAGAATTTTCAGAATTTTTAGAATCAGGATTAGGGCCCCTAAAACTCAGGGGGGGGGGGGTATTTCCTACTTGATGATTATCCTAATAACTTGCTGCCGAAGTTGAAATTTTAAAATCTGTTGACTCAGCTAAGCTAGTCCCACACGTGGCTACCCTATACGGATTTCATGACCCTTACGGACCGTAAGGGTTATTTGTTACGGTCCGTAAGGGGGGCAAAATTCAGCTATAAATACAGAACATTGGCACTCGACTTCTGGTGTTCATTCGACGAAGAAATTCGTTTCAGGCTTCGAGTTATCGTCTGTTTACTTCAATTAACACACACGAAACACTAATTAGTATAGCGAGGTGCTGCAGAACAGGGTATTAACTCGATCGCTACTACGATTCAATGTCCGATTGATTGAAATCAATCCAATGGATGTTTAAGTGCTGCTCAAATTTGGGTTATGCTTTGTCATTAGTCGTGATTCCGATAGATGTTTAAGTAATTTCACTTTGTCATTAGTTGTGATTCCGATGGATGTTTAAGTGTTTACACTTTGTCATTCGTTGTGAATCCGATGGATGTTTAAGTGATTTCACTTTGTCATTAATTGTGAATCCGATGGATGTTAAGTATCGCACTTTGTCATTTGTTGTGAGGATTTTAATCTCGTGAGTTATCGTAAATGCTGTATTAAGTTATTAACCTAGTTGTGTGCATATTATTTAAATTAGGTTAAAAGACTAATCAGTAGTCGAAACTCTGCCCGTATAAATCTGAAATATTATCACAAGGTAGCATCACTTTGGAATTATTAAGGTACGGATCCTTACCCCACTCCTTATTGCTTCATATTCAAATTGTTATAAACCCATTAAATTCATATATCTTTTAAAAACTCCTCACGTCTTTGATTATCGATTCATTTGACAGTCCGTTGAATTCCTATTCTAAACTTTGGATTTAGCTTTCATGTCATGCGATAGTATTCTGTTAGTTGTACTCATTATCGCATGTTCCAATATATGTTACGTCTTGTTATGTCATACCCTGAGTATCGCTTCTCGTGGAGTGTCCGACGAGCATGTTGTTGCGGCATCGACATCATGTGCTCCATCCGTGACGGAGAGATTAGTTCACGGCGTCTCTTAAGTACAAGTGTGGTACATAAGGCTATTAGGAGGCGTATGGATCGATCCTAGGATTTAAGTATAAGGAGGTGGATAACGGGTATGCCAACTCGCCATCTCATGTGATAATTATGCAGGAGTAGCTACCTGTGTATTGTCACGTTTTAAGTTTGCTCATGGGTACATGTAACAACCCGCACTTTTGTGCGTTGTTACTACTCGTTATACTCGTTACGCCTAGCACCAGAGATTCGGATCATAATGTAACTATATCGTATATATATATATCGCTATTCGAAGGATAATCGCATATTTTCGAAATGCAATATCACTATACTACACTATTATCACACTAACACTCACGGGGGCATTGAGTAAGGACCTATTCTACCCTCCTCAATGGCCGTGAGGTGTCGAACGTAAACAATTAACGCTAACAAGGACTCTCGGGTGAGTGCTGTAGCTCCAGTCGTCATGACGATGATGACAATACGAGTAAACGGTACCCCGACAGTCTTTGTGGCACAACACGAAATAACGTTCACGATGACATCAAGAGAGGACCTATACTACCCTCACTGATGGCCGTGAAACATCGCTAATAATCGTATACTCGAATCAGAAACCGATTGTTAGTTTTCGAAACTTTGAATTATGGATACGTAAGTACGACCCCTAGTGATATATATATATATATAATAATAATATAAAATTTCTATGAAAAGCGCACACTTCGAAAACTATCAAAACGATAAAAAACGGAGAAGTCCGACACGTCAGGATAGCTATCCGGACGGATGGGCATGCGCACGGATGGCCATCCGCACGCATGGGCCATCCGCACGGATGGGCCATCCGCACGGATGGGCTATCCGGGCCAGATCTATTTCCCTCTTCTCTGTTGCCTATAAATACCCTGTCACGTCACTTGAACAGTGATGTGACAGCTCCTGTTCAACCAAACGCGCACCAAGACCCTTTTCTCTCGATTCCTCGCGATTCCGGTAAGATTTCAACCTAAAACTTGTACTCCTACAATCTACACGCGATTCTACATCATTCTATCTTTCAAAACTCAAATGCTAACCGTGAAATATGAGGATTTGAGGCGTTTTGAGGTGATGTCACCAAGAGTTCTTATGAACTTCAAGTTGGGGTCTCATTTCACTATAAACGACTTAGATCCGGGTGATTTCCACATGTTTTAATGACAAAACTCACCTAAATCTGTGCGATTTCGAGTTAACAATGAAGAACCACCATGAATGGTCAGATCTGATGGAACGGGGTGATTCCCGGCCGTTAGAATGAGTCGGAATTGACGGAACTTCAAGTGTTAATGCGAAATTACACTACCCTAGTGAAAACGAACGTATTCCTTCCGTTAAACACTCGGAACAGTGTTCAGAGTGCGAAACCGACATGTCAGTTCGCACGGATGACACAGCCCGCACGGATGACACCATCCGCACGGACCACCCATCCGCACGGACCACACACCTGCACGGATGACACGTCCGCACGGACCGCATGTCCGCACGGATGACACATCCGCACGGATCATGTGTCCGCACGGATGACAAGTCACCCGCACGCACACTCAGCCGCACGGACAACATGCCATCCGGACGGATGACCTGTCCATCCGCACGGATGAGAACAGTCCAACCAAATGAGTAACTTTTCAAAGGCAATCTCGCTTAACCGTATATCGTTTACTCTATTTCTTCAAGGATCATTACAGACGTACTCGCAACCGACTCAATCGAGTTGTAATCTCGCTAAATACGCACTGTGAGTATACTTGAACCCCTTTTTAATCGAATTTTGGGTGTAACATACGTTTCTAACAAATCGAACTTATCAATCGAAATATTCAATCAATCGAATTATCACTTGCGAATAACTGATATGCATAGATATACGTGATGCTAGTTGCATATGTGCTAGGGCTTATACTCGCGACGTCCCACCACGACTAGTATAGTACTATTGCGCCCGACGGGGTCTAGTTATGCCATCGTACATTCGAGCATCGAGGACTTAGTTGGTAGTATCAGTTTTGTGAGTATGTATGCCGTGTATTACGTTCATGCATATTGAAATTCGCTACACTTTTATCTATTATGCTATACTTATCAAACCTGTATACTCGCCAATACTTTTGTATTGACAAATATTTTAACGTATGTTGCAGGTTAGATCGCAGACTATATCAAATCAAGCTAGGAAGTCTAGAAACTCAACTAAAAATCTAGGTTGTCGGATTTGCATTGTTCGAGAGGACAATAAATATGTGATAACTTACGTGATTGTATTATTTGTTAGTATGGGATAACGAATGTATTAAATATTATCGCAATATAGTTGTTATGGATTCTCTTGAGCAATCTGATTCGCCTAGTGCCGCGCCCCGATGATTCCGCCATCGGTTGGGGTGTGACAGATTGGTATCAGAGCCATAACTATAGGGAATTAGGTCAGACTCGACCTAGTCCGGGTCGACGTCTTAGAAATTGACCTAGTCTATAGTCTAAGTACCAACAGGCCGACTCGTACGAACCCAGTGGGGTTTGTATTGGGCTTACTTGATACTCTCGATCGAAATTGCTAAAAGATACAACTTTGTGTGAACCCCGCGTACTACAACTTCACACGAAGAAGCCTTTCCTAAGGCTGAAATACTACTTAGCCTTTCCTAAGGCCGACACAATACACGTGTTTTCAAAAATACTCGCAAAACAGAACCGAGCGATCTAGTCGAGACCAGGTGTGAAAACCAAGAACTCTCGATATGATTACTCACTCAGCGCATTTTTCTAGCACGAGAACCTTTCATCGAGTTAGGAGTGACATCCACATCTCGACGAAAGTCTCCATTTCGAAATCTAGTGGAACTCACGAATTTATTCGAGAGCATAACCACAATTAGGAACGAAACTGTTAAGACAGGGGTGAAACCCGTACCTTAATAAGTCGTTCCACTCTCTATAAACTGGTTTTCAAAAGCTCTCACCAAGGACTCGACTATTGCAATAACTCGAGCCACACGATGACTAGGAAGACGAATGCCATGAGCTGCATCCCAGTGGAAGCATGGAGTCTTCTAGGTCAACGCGCGCGCCCGAACTTGTTAAATATAGTTAGATTACCTTGGGTAGTCGACGCCTAAACACCCAAGGCACTCTATCGTACGAACAACCAACCTTACAACTGGTTGGAAACTTATTTACGTTTTGAAACTTTACGCTTTATCGATTTCTCGATTTAACGATTTTCACTCCCTACTTTATAAACGCACGATTCGCACAGCCATCGCAATCTAAAACGAAATCCGAATGTTCGCAACAAAACTAATGCATAATCTATCGCATTCGCTCTCGTTTTCTCACTTCAACGCAACCTCGCTTATTCTAAATCGACCTGTATGTGCATGATTACAAATTACATCTATATAGATATATATATACGTATAAACAAACAAGTCATTGTGTGAGAACTTAGGAATTTCGTGTTTCCTATGTGGCTCCTATGTGATTCGTACTACTATACTATCGCACGAAGTTTCGGAACGCGCTTAATCGCATCACGAAACTCAAAAATCATTATGATCGAATCTCACTCCAAGTCTCCTTCTGTCAATTGCCTTCCAACAACTCTACTTCGAGAATGATAGCAAAGAGACGAGCCAAACGAAGGAGCGAAAAGAGGATTGCTTCACTTGTGACCAGGGAAGTGGTCAAAGTCATTCCTCAGATTGCCACACGAGTTCACTCTCTCAACCATTCTCGAGCTTCGGAAGACGTTAAGACGGGAGAGCCGCAATCTACTTTTCTCTACAAGCACTTCAAAGCCTGTGAACCGATGGAGTTCACGGGTGAAGGAGGTGCGATTCAACTACTCCAGTGGTTCGATTCTATCGAAGTTACCCTTCGTCAAAGCGGGTGTCCCGATAGTCTCCGTACTACTTGCGCCACCGGAGTATTTCAATCGCGAGCACTCGACTGGTGGACCACCGAACGTAACAAACGTGGGATCTCCGCAGCTTACGCTCTCTCTTGGGATGAGCTGAAAGAGCTCATGAAGAAAGAGTACTGTCCTCCTCACGAAATTCAGAAACTGGAAGATGAATTCTAGAAAATCAAGCAAACCGAAGGTGACAATGCTGGCTACACCGCAAGGTTCAAACAGCTTAGCATAATCTGCCCGAGTCAAGTCAACACTTCAGAAAAAGCCATTTCGAAGTATATTCGCGGCTTGCCTGAGAGTGTGGGCGATTTTGTCGAAGCTGCAAGACCTGCTACTATCGAAGAAACCTACCGCCTAGCCGCAGAAATCAACAACAAACTACTCGTGGAAGGATTTTTCTCCAAGAATCCTGTCAAGCAAGCTCATCAAGCAATCGCCAGTAATCCTTCAGGCGAACATGTTGACGAATCTTCTGATGAATCTACTGACGAATCTTCTGACAAATCTGCTGGCGATTCTTCTAACGAATCAGCCAACGATTCTTCTGACGGATCTGCTAACGATTCTTCTGACGGATCTGCTAACGATTCTTCTGACGGATCTGCTAACGATTCTTCTGACGGATCTGCTAACGATTCTTCGGACGGATCTGCTGCCGGTTCTTCTGACAAATCAGCCGACGGATCTCCCGACAAATCAGCCAAAGACTCCGCAAGCGAGTCTTCAGACGAATCCTCCAACGACGACACTTCTTCGCAAGACACCGACAAACCCAGCCACAAGCGAAAGACTTCAAGCCCGAACTCATCAACAACCGAACTGTTGCAACCGGAACCACTTCGAACAGCTCTGATGTTTCCAAAACGAGCCTACACTGGAGCTCATCCTCAGTGTTACTCGTGTACCTATCATCATCCAGTTGGGGCTGACTGCCGCTATTGCAATAACTGCAACCGTTACGGTCACTTCACCCGCAACTGCCGCATCGAACCGTGAACTTGAGTACAACAACAACAGCTCCAGCAAAAGTCTTCCGCATCCGACATCTAGCAAGCATAGGATAAAGTTGTAATGATACGATTTTCGACGTTAACCTCTATGTTTTGAACCTACTCTATTACTCGATGTTGTCACTATGCGTAACGTTAACTCTCGTCTCCGTTCTCTCTTTCACTCTTTAATCGCCGCACTTAGACTAGATTCACACACATACTATATACTATATCACGAAATAATGAGTTTTAGCCCCACTACACTCTTAGAACGAGGTATGATAAACGTGCAAGGAACGAATAATCACGGGTGCACACGGGATTATTTGGTTCCGTGCACGGTGATCGTAGTGAATTCTAAAAGTGCCATAGCGTTTGACAAAAGGTGACACCAAAACACGGAATGAAAGTAGTAGGGGTCGGGCGAGGAATGCCTTACCATACTACCGAAGTTCCGTGAAGAAAGTGCCACGTGGAGTTGAACGTTATTAGACCTATTATACTATTGTGATTATTTTCAACACACTACACTCAATCGCAAGGCGTAACAAACTGTATCATCGCAAGACTTGTCGTAAGTCTGCAAACGCAATGCAATCGCCTCATCGATGGACTCTGGGGAGTCTACCTCGCAGGACAATTGCATCATCGCAAGACTTGTCGTAAGTCTGCAAACGCAATGCAATCGCCTCATCGATGGACTCTGGGGAGTCTACCTCGCAGGACAATTGCATCAACGCAAGACTGGTCGTAAGTCTGTTGCAACGAATCTCAATCAAGCAAATAAACGCTCACGGTATTGTTAAGTGAGGACCTATTCTACCCTCCTCAATAGCCGTGATGCAACGCAACGTAATGTTAAGCTTATTCAAAACAAACCCGACTAGTGGAAATCACTTACCCCGTGTATCTCGCAATCTCTATCGCTTACTATGTGAATCTCTATCGCCTGCTGTGTATCAATCTATCGCTATACCGTTATCTGTGATATTTGTGCTAAGTTGGAACGCATGACCTCGCCTCACGAGAGGAAGCTCATATGGTTAAAACAAGGTGTTTTAGCTATATCAGCGGCCTTTCGTGGAAACAGGCCATGTGGGGTCTGATGTTAGTTAAATTCTGTGGTGTTAATCAATCGAACCGAACCGCGTAAATCGAAATCGCATACCTCCATCGCTTGCACGCAACAACTGCCGCTTATCGTAATCCGATTATCATCACCATCATTGCTAGTGTTATGTTTATATCATTCGTTTAACCACCTAATCGCTGATCGCCTATTGTGTATAATCTACCGCCTATCGCTCACTTGATGTTCATTGCCGTCTGTATGGTATTAAGTACACATGACACCGCTTCACGAGGCAAGGCTAACCTGGTTAAGCATGGTGTTTCGCCATGTTAGCAACCCCCGTGGAAACGTGCCATGTGGGTGTAATGTGGAATCTAATCGAACACGCGCTATTCGCTTCTCAACTCGCTGGATTAATCTATTCGAACCCGTCTTATGCTCGGTCCGACTTTCTATCGATTGGGCCGAGTAAACGCAATTCTATCCAAGTCATATCAGCACACCTGACACTGCCTCACGAAACGGAGGTAATATGGGCAAAACATGGTGGATACGCCGCTGGTAATTCCTATATATAAGTGTTTTAAACATATTAACGAACTTCCGTGGGAAGGTGCCAAGTGGGGCTTGATGTCAAATTATTCTTTTCAAAAGGTTAAAACTAATTTTTATAAAACTTTTACTAAAACCATGGAACAAATGAAATTCCTCACAATGTGGAGGTAACATCGAATCAGCTTAACTCCATATTCAAGGGAGCTTCATGAGTTCAAATTTTCCTTAAAACCTTTTTCAAAAATCAAAAACAAGATTTTCTTGAAATGATGGTTCAACATCGAGTTCAACTGGAACCATATCATAGGAGAGTTTACGTAACCCTTGTTTTCATTTTCGAACTCCTTAAGAATGTTAGAAACTTAAACTTCCTTGCAACATCGGTTAACATCGATTCTGTTGACCGCACGTTAAAAGGAAATTTTTTCAAAGATTTTCATCCTAAATCTCTTTTTAATATCTAAAACGAACGCTTCTTGTAACGTTGGTTAACGATCGACTCAGTTAACTCTACGTCATGAGAAACCTTTCAAATTACAATCGCATCGAACTAACAAATTCTACCCAAGACAAGGTACTTTGGAATGCCAACTCGTGGGACTATTACTTCTGTCTTACGTCGCCTTCTCGCTATCGCAATCGATCCCTCTTATTCGAAACGTTCCCGCTGTCAACTTATGATCAAATCGCTCGCTGTATCGCTACTCATACTAGACCAACTCTTAGAAGTCTACCTATTGGATTAATTTCGGGATGAAATTTCCTAAAGTAGGGGAGACTGTAACAACCCGCACTTTTGTGCGTTGTTACTACTCGTTATACTCGTTACGCCTAGCACCAGAGATTCGGATCATAATGTAACTATATCGTATATATATATCGTTATTCGAAGGATAATCGCATATTTTCGAAATACAATATCACTATACTACACTATTATCACACTAACACTCACGGAGGCATTGAGTAAGGACCTATTCTACCCTCCTCAATGGCCGTGAGGTGTCGAACGTAAACAATTAACGCTAACAAGGACTCTCGGGTGAGTGCTGTAGCTCCAGTCGTCATGACGATGATGACAATACGAGTAAACGGTACCCCGACAGTCTTTGTGGCACAACACGAAATAACGTTCACGATGACATCAAGAGAGGACCTATACTACCCTCACTGATGGCCGTGAAACGTCGCTAATAATCGTATACTCGAATTAGAAACCGATTGTTAATTTTAGAAACTTTGAATTATGGATACGTAAGTACGACCCCTAGTGATATATATATATATATAATAATAACAATATAATAATAATATAAAATTTCTATGAAAAGCGCACACTTCGAAAACTATCAAAACGATAAAAAACGGAGAAGTCCGACACGTCAGGATAGCTATCCGGACGGATGGGCATGCGCACGGATGGCCATCCGCACGCATGGGCCATCCGCACGGATGGGCTATCCGGGCCAGATCTCTTTCCCTCTTCTCTGTTGCCTATAAATACCCTGTCACATCACTTGAACAGTGATGTGACAGCTCATGTTCAACCAAACGCGCACCAAGACCCTTTTCTCTCGATTCCTCGCGATTCCGGTAAGATTTCAACCTAAAACTTGTACTTCTACAATCTACACGCGATTCTACATCATTCTATCTTTCAAAACTCAAATGCTAACCGTGAAATCTGAGGATTTGAGGCGTTTTGAGGTGATGTCACCAAGAGTTCTTATGAACTTCAAGTTGGGGTCTCATTTCACTATAAACGACTCAGATCCGGGTGATTTCCACATGTTTTAATGACAAAACTCACCTAAATCTGTGCGATTTCGAGTTAACAATGAAGAACCACCATGAATGATCAGATCTGATGGAACGGGGTGATTCCCGGCCGTTAGAATGAGTCGGAATTGATGGAACGGGGTGATTCGCCTAGTGCCGCGCCCCGATGATTCCGCCATCGGTTGGGGTGTGACAGTACATCCGTAAGATATGTTTATGAAATTATGTTCTTGCATCGTATCATTTTCACATAAAGTTCCATTCGGATAACATTTCATATAAAGCGTTATTTGTTATTTGAGCCTATTATTCCGTACTGAGCATACGGCTCATTCCGTAAAAAAAATTGTATATACAGGTTCACAGGTTACTTTGGGCGGGGAAAAGAGAGAAGAATAAAGCCTAGGACTAAATCTGAAGATGTTAGTTAATCAGATTGAATGTGTCCGCTTATATATTAAACTTAAAGTTTAGTGGTCGTGTGGTTGTATCCTTGTCAAATAAATAAACGGAATTATGACTTTTGTTTATGATACTGTTATTGTGACACGTCAGCCCTTCTGGGTTGGGGTGTTACACTTGCCCTGCATTTTGTACATGCGGTAATATATATTTGAAGGTGTATATAGATACGGGCTTAGTGAGGTGCTTACAATTATGCCAGCGTTGCTTTGAAGTAGGTGTGAAATTGGAACCTCTAAGTCTGTTGGTGTAGTGATTTCCCAGTTTTGCATATATGAGTTTTTGTACCTGTTTAGCTAGGAGATAGGGCATTATGTTTTGTTAATAATCATTAATTTCGTTCTCGAATTGTTACAGCTATACTTACATTTCTTTTAAAGTCACCGTCTCTACTGTTTGTGGATTGAGGTAGACATGTGTAGCAGTTGTTGAAGATAGTTGTAGCGTGCCTATGGTTAAGTGTTCAATACTTTTTGTATCAGTTTAAAGTATATTGAATTTGTAGTTTGATGGTGTTTACTTACCATAATATGTTTTTGCGTTTAATCCTGTCATCGCTAGTATTACATGTGCTGCTCCAGCTTCTATTTCAGCCCTGTTGAATCGACTTTTGACCGTGGCTATTTCTTCCCAGAGTGCAACCGTAATGTCTTGGTTGCTGTTAAACACGTCATGTTGTAAGTGTGTTGGTGACGACATTTAAAAATTGTAAGATAGGTTGTTTTTAATAGCATGCCTGCAGTCTTTGAGTGATAGAACAACATAGGGTCTATTTTCATGGGTTTTTTTGTCCTCAATTCGCCGTTGCAGCAGCCAAATGTAATCTGTTATTATATTGTTTGTATAAATGGTTATAAGATTTTGTTACTTGTTTACTAATATGTTGTTAACACATTGTCTAACGCTTACCTACAATCCCTTCTTTTTTCGCTTGAACTTCCATTCTTCTGCGCGTGGCTAGCTCGAAGTACTATTTTGGTATGTTCTCATTGTCTGGAATTGAGGTGATGACAGTGGCATTTCCAAGGTTCATTGTAGCTGGATGGGTCAACGTGTTTGTAAAGTTGTCTGGGTCTGTGCATCCTTGACCTTTTATTTGATAACATGTTTGTAGGCATAACTTTGAGTCAAGAGTTTTGCAGTTTTTGCCTTTTACAAAAGCCTGGATTCCCATTCCCTTGCAATTTTGTAGCCAAACAGAATTAAATGTGTAAACATTGTTTATAAATCAGAGTTATATTAAGGCAATTTTTTTTTTCAGAATTTGGATAAGCATAAGGTCTTCATCAACGAAGACAAAATGCAATTCGTTTTCACGATACTTAGGCACCCACTTGCGAATGACACGTACTTCGAGCGCTGGTGCTGGGCCTTTGAGTCGCACTCCTGATATTCCATTGTTGTCCATTTTCAGAAACCTGTTTAAAGGGAAAAGGTACACATTTAATAATTTTTTAGTTATATTAATTTTCAAGGCAACAACAATTATCATAGCTGTAATAGGGTGTATGTACTTTTAATGTGTACAATATTTGTTTATTATTAATAATTAGAAACTTGGAATATAACCTGTCAAGCATTAATCTCATCTAGCAAGTCTGTGTAAACAATATTTAATGTTGTGTTGTTCTGTTCGTCCGCCTTATTTGATATGAATATTTTCAGTGAATCTGGTGAGGTAGCTCGTGATAAGGCGACGTATAGTTGGCCATGACTAAAAACAGGCTCCGATAGGTAGAGCCCAACTTTTTTAAGTGACTGTCCTTGACTCTTGTTGATAGTCATTGCATAGCAGATTTTAATTGGGAATTGACGACGTGTAAATACAAATGGTAGATCTTTGGTGTCGTGCACAAAATTGATTCTCAGTATATATACTTTCTTACCAACTGACGTTCCAGTTATAATGCGGGCCTCGATTACTCATGGAAGAAGTTGTGTTACCAAAAGTCGAGTACCATTACATAGGCCGTTTTTGTGATCCAAGTTACGCATTAACATGATTGGGCTATTTTGTTTAAGGCGTAAACAATGACCAGGTATATCGTTGAAATTAAGCACATTCAGGTATTCAGGCGGGTACATAGCATCTGTCTCGCAGCCATCGTTTGAATGTGGAACCATTGAATCAATGCTGAAATAAGAAGTGCATTCCCCAGGTGACATTACATGAACCAAGTTATTTATCTCCTCAACTGTGTCTTTTTTTGGGCATATAATAGCACGTTCTGATATTGCAGCTGGTGTCGGGTTTGCCAGTAAATGAGCATCATAGATGAAATAAATCAGATTATGAAGGCCATCATTGGGGTCCTTCAGTATGAATTCAGGTGGTATTTCAATTTTTCTGATGTCAGGTTCTTCAAAATCCACAACGACACCTTCTTTCCCGTCTCCTATTCTTAGGAGCCATTCTGAAAAATTCTGCAACTGTGCTCCTGTGGCTAAGGTTGTTGAAAGAGATTCTATGCACATGTTTTCAGTGAGCTTATACATAGTAAGATGTTTCCATAAGTATGAACTGGGTAGGCAAGACACGATAACCTCGGCTTTCGTGCATTTGGGTTTTACTGGCAAGGTTTGCCTGAAGTCGCCTCCTAGCAAAACTGATTTTCCGCCAAAAAACTGTGAAGTATTTGATATTAAATCCTTGAGTGTCTTATCAAGGGATTCAAAAGATCTGCGATCACTCATTGGAGCCTCGTCCCATATTATTAGAGTGGTTTGTGATGTGTGCAAAATACAACATATAAATTACATCAAATGAGGCATAAAACTAACCCTTTTTAGTACTAATGTTGGAAAAAATGTGCTTTTGTCTTCCTTTTGTATTTTCAGGGTTAAAAGAGCTTAAATGAACAAAAGAAGCAAAAATGCAGCCAAATCCAGCAATAATACAAGAGAAGGAATAAACGTGGCATGCCCGACCCCTCAACAGCATCTCCCCAAGCAAAAACAAGAGAACAGAAGGCTGAACACGCCCCGTGCTCACTGAGCACGGGGGCATGCCCAAGTGTCTGCAGAAAAGACAAAGCTGTAGAAGCTTCTATCACCCACCACGGGGGGGTGCCCAGCGGGCACGGGGCCTTGGTCAACGCAAAGATTCGCAGAATCTAGGCAAATCTTGATAGTACAGATACGCTTCTGCACACGGGGTCGTGCCTAGTGGACACGGGGGCGTGGTCAACTAATGCAGACAAACTGCATTTAATGAAGAAAGAAAAGATGGGTGGACACGGGGCCATGCCCAATGGACACGGGGCCGTGTCCGGGCTTCTGTGCAGGCTATAAATATGGGTGCTTGGCTCACTTGCAAACCATCCTTTGGCAAACCACCTCTCTCACACTTCACCCACCCACAACCACCATCACAACCCACATCCACCACCATCATCCATCATCCATCATAGAGTGTGTGAGTAGTCTCAGGATCCAAGATTGATCGTAAGAGTTCTTGACAATCAAAGGCCATGTTTGCCTAAGTCTCTTACATCACTTGGTGAAGACAAGTGTCTAGTGTAATACTTTTTATTTTTAATCTTTTCGCACTTTTTATTTGGTTATGTATTAATGACTTTAATAACTAGTTTCTTATGTTGAAGGTGAATCTTCTTTATCGTTTGTCCATGGTGTCTTGGCATTATTTTATTGTCTATATAAAATAAAAGATTTTCACCATTAATATCTCCACGGTCTATATGGAGATATGTTGGCTACCTGGTCGGGGGTTAAAGGAACGGTTTGGTAAGAGTCTTGCCTTGTTCAGTGTATAGATCTTGCAAGGACCTGGGTCAACTTTAGTAGGACCTCCTTCAATACCCACTGGTATTGGATGGCGGGGGTCCGAACTCCTTGATCCCCTCATATGTAAACTACTATTAATACTTTAACCCGACTAGTTAGGATTGTATCCCTGCTGACTCAAACTAATTAGCCGATGGTAACGTCACCTTCAAAAGAGGGGCCTACCACAATACGCATTAATAACTTAATTAATTATCTTTCAATAATCTAACCCTTTAGGATTGTATCCTTGCTGACTCAAACTACTGGGTTGAGAGTAACGTCACCTTCAAAAGAGGGGCCTACTACAACAACTAAGATAATCTCTTAAAAAGAGCAAAAGTTCGGAAATAATCAAAGGTTACACTAAACACGAGTCGGATCCAAGTGATTCATATTGTCTATCTGTTTTTATTTTTCAGCATTTTTAGTTAGTTTTATTTTTCTTGTTTAAAAACTTTTTTTCTAATTTTTGATTTGATTAGACGTTGAGGATAAACCGGTATTAAAAGCTCTTGTGTCCTTGGACGACCTCGGTATCTTACCAACACTATACTACGCTCACGATGGGTGCATTTGCCCATATGTGTGTTTAGTGTTAGTAGAATATCGTGTTTTATAAATTTAAAACTTGGCTAAAAGTGTTGAAAAGGGCTAAAAATATACATTAAAAACTATACGACACTTAAACGCATCAGTTTGCAAAAGCAAATTACATAGGTTTGATTTCTTCTTTATGTGACAGACTGATTCTTCAGTTAGTTCCAAGGGGATTTTAAATCTAGACTGTGCAGTCCTGCCGGATGGAAGCAACAATGATGCGATGCTTGATGCTGCGACAACAAGTACAATTTAACCTCTTGATCTAAGACATGCAATGATTGTTTTCCATAAGTATGTCTTTCCTGTTCCACCATGACCGTAAACAAACAGTAGACTTTGAGTTCCATTCTCAATTGAAGACATGACTACGTTGTATACAGCTAGCTGTCCTGGCCGAAGGCCTGCGTGGAGACTGGTGTGTTCAGCGCTTAAGGCATCTCTATCGTAGCTTTTCTCTTCTAAAAGAAGGTTGTTCCCAAGTGCTGAAACCTCAAAAGCATCCGGCATTGGTAGACCGAACTCAACTAATGAACTTGAAGTTGAGTTTGTATTAAGAAGAGTTTCCAATTCCTGTAGTACATATTGTTGTAGATCCTGATCGTCTATAACGCCTGAATTGGTGGTAACTGCAAGGCTTATACTACGGTTTATGTCATCAGACATACATCTCCAATTTACTTCCCACAATCTGCGAGGATTTGAAACATCACAGTGAAGGAGCATGCAAACAAAGAGAGATCTTAGTTCAGCAGCTGTTGCCCATTCGACAGCCTCTTCAATAGTGGTGGCCCATTCTTTGTCGTCTCCGATCAAGCCAAGCCTTTCGCACGCTTCTCTAAATGTTGGCATTACAATCCCACGTACATCGGCATAGGAACAACATCCCCTTTGAAAAATAAGTAGAAGTCTTAATTAAAATAGTTCTCCACATGTTGGATGCACATATGTAAGCCTACCGATTGTTGGCTCCCTTTTACTTCTTCTTTGTATCCATTTTTTTGATGATGTGTCCCAACGGTACTTTGATTGGTAATCAATGCACCGTAGGTTAACACCCAACAAACCATAGTTACCCCCGTCAGATATCTCATTGGCATTACTCACAATCCATTCTGTTAAGGTTGTTTTACCGGTATTTGAATTGCGAGCAATATCCAAAAGTCATTGCGACTGTCTAAAAGTAAGGTTTTGCTTTCCTTCCAAGTGAATAACTAAAACTTGAACCGGGGGATTCTTATGATGTATTGGAAAACTAAATATCCTCCACATTGCCTCATGTGGACATATGAATCGGCCATCCGTGTAATTTTTTATCTCGTCTACGACCTTCGAGATGTCAGTTGCCTCATTATCTCCACCATGTCTATCACGTGTTAACGCAAACTGAATACGATCAGCACCTTTGGAGATGTATTTGAATAAGTATTTGATAAGCATAGTCCAACCACAATACTCTACGTTTATATGCGCATCAAAATGCATTAACAGATTTTCATTGTACGGAACAACATATCCGTTGTCTAGAGGAACGCCGTTTTTTAGAAACGTCACATGTCGACGACCTCTTATAATGTACGTAACCTGCATTATCAAAGCTCGTCACATCTTCATAAGGTTTGGGGAAACTCTTTTTGCAGACACCATCTTTCATGCAAGGGGAACCCATGAGCGCTAAACCACATGGGCCATGTAACATGCAATCAGTGACAATCCTATACAGAACCAGTTTAAGAACAGGATCAGGAAGTTCAGCCGATATATAGTGATCAACTTGTTCTGCATTGCGAATACTATATGCATTGGACACCCATAAAAGTGTGTGACAATGTGGTAAGCCTCTTTTTTGAAATTCAATCGTGTATAGATCTGCGAGAATAAGGAATACTTCAGTATGTAAGTCACAGAATAGGTAAAAACTCTAAATATTGGATACATTTATAGTTACCTGCAGTGACATCTCCAAATGGTTTCCTTTTTCGCAAATGTTTAACAAACGCGCGCACCTTCATTTGGAAGACTCTAGTGATAATGTCAGGCCTATCATGCGCATTAGCGGCACCCACACGATTGATCTCTCTTGTTATTTCGGGCCAGCGAACATTGCACGTAAATGTGATGAAATACTGCGGATTACCATGCACACGGCATATTGCGAGCGCATCCTGATAGTGCTTATACATATACCTTGGCCCGCCCGTGAATGAAGAAGGTAATATAACACGTTTTCCTACGCTACGCGCCTTGGTATCCCCTCTCGAAATTGCGTCATGAACACCTTGCAAAAAACTCACATCGGAATTCATCTTGGTTGGCCCTAAAGTATTCTAGGCGACAATGTTCTACACAGACGTAAGCATCAACCAAATACTGTTGTAACAGCCTGGATGCGCTAAGTATGTGGGTATACACGTGTCGCGGGCAAGGGCGCCAAGTAGAAGTTTCCGTTTCCACTACCTCGCAAATTGTTATTGATCGGTGTCGTCCAGTGTTGCTAATCATCTTCACCTTTCCTGCATTGTGTGGTTTAACATTCAGAAAGAGAAATTGGAATATCACATATTAACAGTTATCTATGCTATTCAAAATTGGTGTATTAAAGTAAATAGTAGGTTGTTTAGTTTGCACTTAATTGTTAATCTGCAAGCTCTAAATAGGAATAATGCATCTCATTCTCCCACTAACGTTAGTTTCAAAACCAAAACTCTAATAATTAATATATTTGAATTAATTGAGACAGGAGGCTGTATATTTGTACATATTTGATCAGTTCTGCTTTTAATCAAATATATATATTATTGTAATATTTAGAACACTATTCATTGGCCAGGCTGGTGTCAGTTTTTACCTTTATGTACCGATAACCGTACCGGCATTTTCGATACAGGTACCGGTTGACACAAGCTTACCCAACTAAAAAGGTCAACAAGATAATAAAAGTATCCCGAAGTGTTTTTATTACGGATGCTTTGATCCGTTTTGACTTGGGCTCACTTTTACCCAGCATGATTAACATCTATTCAATATTTTTTTTATTTCGTATGATGTATGTTGGGATGGAACTGTTATTTGGATTTTTCCGTTATTGTGCTTGATTTAGAATTCGCTTCACTAATGTTTTGCTGACTTATTTGATCATTTATTTGTTCTTTAGTTACTCTTTGACTCGAAGTTGTTTTTCCGCGTATTTATACAGGTATGTGGTTTCTCTTTTCACCTGTTTTACATGTTGTTTCATTTGTTGTTAGGTGTATTTTTTTGGGAGTAGTACAGGCATATATTTATTAATATTTATTAGGGATTCTAATACATTATTAGTACATGCATATATTTATAGATATATATTAGGGGTTTTAACCACATTATCGTCTTAGTATCCGCAGTTCAAACGACCCCGTATTGGGTCGTCTTCAGCTGAAGTTGCATCTTCTTCTAATGCCTCTATTGGGACTTCCTCAGTCACGCATCGACAGACTTCTCATCGGAACACGCTGCTGCGTTCCAGAGCCGCAGTGGCTGCTCTTAGTAACGCGCCTACTGGTTTAGTTGGTTTTCCTAATGTTGGTTTGCAATCCCCTGATTATGATTATGTTGATATGGGGTCATGTACAGAGGTATGTGAGTACTGTGGTGCTCTTTTTTGGTTTGAGGAGCGGTTAACGTCTTTCCCAATAAGTGGTCGCCCGCGGTATAATCATTGTTGTCGGGGTGGTAAAATTGAATTGCAATACCCATCTCAACCACCGGATTTGTTAAGAAATCTGTTTTCAGATGCTCAATTTATGTCGAATATTCGCGCTTACAATGCCATGTTCTGTATGACTTTGTTTGGTGCTATTGTGGATGATGCAATAAAACAAGGCCACGTGTTCAAAGTTTCCGGCCAGGTTTCGCACTGGTTGGGTTCTCTTTGCCCGTCTCCCGGTGATGGACCCCGTTTTTTGCAAATGTATGTTTTCTATAGTGAACATGAGGTTGCCAACAGGCTGCGGTTTTTCCCTGCTATTGACTCACACGGTCCTACAGCAGAAACTGTTGCTGCAATTTCTCAGATGTTGGATGATGTAAATCCATATGTTCGCCTGTTTAGATCCGCAAGGGAATTATGTTCGCGGACAGAGATCCCAGATTTTGAAATCAGGCTTCATAGTCGCGTTCGATTTACAACCGTTATGCCACCCCTACGTCACATACTATTGGTGCCATTGTCTGTGATAATAGTCAATTATCGACCGATTTTGATGTTATTATTAAAAGTAAAGATAACATCCCGCGTAGGGTAAGCAAACTGCACCCATCTTACATGCCCTTGCAGTACCCACAATTTGTGGCATAGTATTTTCCTTCAAATGAAATTTGTTTTCACTCAACATCTCATGCATTTAGAAAGGTGTCAGCATTCGACAAAGCAAACATCTGATGGACAAATGCCGACGCATACCCTCCTCCAAACAAAGCATCTGATGGACTTGTACACTCCCCTTTGGTTTTCTGTATGAGTTCAGGTCGGAACCGGTTTCGGGTTGGGTTGGTCGGGTTCATATATAGTATAAATACAGGTCATCCAAACAATCATGATAAAAATAACAAAGTAATATATTGCTATACATAGAAAATTGTCTAAAGTAACAAAATCACTAAATTTAGTCAAAAATTCATCACACAAGACCTGTTGAAGTAGCAACCTTTTTTTCTCCAAATTTAGTCAAGAATGAAAGTATTATATTACATAATAAAAAGAGAAGACCTTAGAGATAATGAGGAGTTGAGGATAGTATTACTATCTAGAAAGGCTTCTCTTTTAGAAAATAAGATTACGTGATATAAAAAGAGATGAAAGCATGGAGTTCTTGACACGACATACATACCTATCATCAAGTCTCACCGTAAACCAATTAACGAAAGGCCATAAACAATTGCAGACCAAGTTACCCATACAAAAAGCATAAAAATTAAGCTAGACAAATTATCAAACACCTGGTGTGCAAAACTTCATGAACCCTAAATAAGACCTTAATCCCCATACACAAAAGTCATTTTCTCCGTTAAAACAATCAAAGCAACCCCCAAACATGAAGTCGCACAAAGCAAAAGACACTTGACATGCACAACGCAGAAAGAACATTAGAAACCCTAATAAACACCGGAGAAGGAAAAAAACACAAAGTAACAACAACATTACCACGATCGCCTGCCAAACTTCAGAAGAAAAGGACCAAGCAAAACCCAGAAGAAATCATGCAGAAAAGTGATTAATAACCAGCAAGTACACGATAAAAAATCACTAAACAACACCACGTGTTCCTTCTTTAAGAGTAAATTAAAACTAAAATTAAAAAGTAATTAAAATCGGATTATAAAAAGATGGGCAAAGATTCGAACCTGAGCTCACACAACCAACAACAACTGCCTAAGCGAGTGAACCATCTTAAGGTCCTAAAATAATAACTTTTAAACACAAACAAAAAAAATGTGAATTTAAGTAAAAAAAAAAATTAGCAGCGAACAGCAGGTGGACAAGTGTCCACCCACTGTTCATTTCAAGCCTTCTATTAATAGATACAAATGAGAAATCAAGGTTAGTATTTCTTGGTTTACATGTATAGTGGAGAGTTCAAATGACAAATAAAAAAAAGAAATTTTAACAAAAAAGAATGTTTCATTGTACTTTATTTAATTTTTGTATTTCATATTAGTTTAAGGTTATATTGGTAAACTTAGATGCATCATTAATTTGTAGTCTTCCTTTTTAATAGCTAACTATATTAAATTTGTAACTTATTTAAAAAAAACACATTTTTCAAAAAAAAGAAAAATATATAATTTAAAGTGTAGCATAAATAAATTACGAGGTGTGTAGGATGAATTACGAACTCTATATATGATAAATTTTAATATGTGTAGAATAAATTTCAAAACATGTATGATAAATTTTGATGTGTGTAAGCAAAAATTTAAGTGTGTATGATGATAGTGTTTATGACTAATTAATTAGTCAAAGATAATAATAAATGAGTTGAGAGAAAAACTATTTAATGCTTTATATTTGTACCCTTTATTCTTTTTCTTCTTAATTTAATTTTCTTCTCAAATAAACCTTCCCCTACATGTATATAGCTATATAAAGCATATACCTTTAATATAATATATCGTTGTAAAAGTAAAAATAAGAGTTAAATGCTTGGTTGGTCCCTGTGGTTTTCAAAAATTGCAGACCTGGTCCCAATGGTTTGCTAATTACACGCGTGGTCCCTGTGGTTTTCAAAAATGCACTCGGTTGGTCCCCAGCCCTAACATCAGTTAAATTTCTCAGTTAACTATGTGTGAAATGACTATATTACCCTTAGAACAATTAAAAACCTAAAACTATATTACCCTCTGCAGCATCATCTTCATCACCATCATCATACCCATTTCCCTCCCTCTGCTCTCTCTCGATCTCATCACCATCATCTTCTCCGATCTCCCTCGTCTCCGTTCTCCGGTAGCACCACACCTACCTCCGACAAACCCCCAACAACCACCTGCTATCTCCCCTTGTTTCACACAAACCCTAACCTAAATTACACAAATCCTAACCTGAATCATCGCACAGTGTGGCCGGCAACGGTGGGTCTCGACCGAGTGGTGATGATGATTACTCGGACGGTGAGATACACGACAGAACAAACTCATGTCTGACCGGATTTGTTGTTTTCTGACATAATGGAAGGCGGATGGTATCGAGTGGGTTTAATTGGTGGTGACAGTGGTCGTGATGTCGTTTGGGGCTGTGAATGGTTGCGAGCAACAGATTTGGAAGCGTTGAATGACGGTGCAGGTGGGCCTCGAGGGCTGTGGTGGTTTGCGGCTGTGTCAACGGCAGTTCTAAGGTTCCGACGGTGTGTTTTATTTGTATGTAATTAGTTTTGTTATTTAATAAAGATTATCATTTTCCTTTGGGTTTAAGCAATTAAGCTTTCATTGTTATGATCTGTAATTGCACGTCTGCTCTGTTCTTCACAGTTGTTGATGTGAATTGGAGTCTCCGGTCACCGGAATTTGATTCTGTTTTGAAACCAAACAATGTCTGATAATGTTCTAGTGTGTTTATTGGGTTTTATGCAAAATTGTGTCTGATAATGATGTGAATTGGTTTTTATTGGGTTGATGTGAGATCGAGAGAGAGCAGAGGGAAAAGGGGATGAAGATGATGATGGTGATGAAGATAATGCAGGTTGTGGTGGGTTTATAAATAAAGTTAATAAGCGAGGGTGTTTTGGTCATTTAACATGGACTTAACTGAGATATTTAACTGATGTTAGGGCTGGGGACCAACCGAGTGCATTTTTGAAAACCACAGGGACCACGCGTGTAATTAGTAAACCATTGGGACCAAGTCTGCAATTTTTGAAAACCACAGAGACCAACGAAGCATTTAACTCTAAAAATAATAATATTAGACACTATGGGCTTAATGTGTGGGCTGGAAGTAAATATATAGTTTTACAGGTGTGAAAAAAACTGGTTACGGCCTGGCAAACCAAAATCCGACCCGGCCTGGCCCCGTAGAAAAACCTGGTTTGGGCACAACCGGACTTACCGGTTTGGGACCAGTTCAGATATTTTTCAAAAAATACCCGTTTGACTCAAACCCAGTTCGATTAATTAAAAATCGATTTTAAAACCAGTTTTTCGGTTATATGGTGCTAAAGTATGCCAGGTCTGAAATAGGATTACAAAAACTATTTTTTTTATCTAACAAAACAGTTATATGCGTAGTTATTTAGAACTGATGATATATCAACAATGTGTTAATGGGGGAAGGATCCACTAAAAAGTGAATTTTGCCTAAGTAGCCTAAGAAGGATTGTGATGATGACATGTGGCACTCCTAATAAGTAGGAATGAAGGGCATTTTGGTCCTTATAAATAGAAGTGAAAATGACATGTGCCACCCCTTTTGTTTTTTAAAAATACAACAAAAAAATCTAGTACAAAAAAATCTAGCACAAAAAATCTAGTACAAAAAAATATAGCACAAAAAATGTAGCACAAAAAAATCTAGTACAAAAAAATATAGCACGAAAAAATTCAGCAAAAAAATGTAGTACAAAAAAATCCAGCACAAAAAATTGAGAAAAAAAAAATTAAGATAAAAAATCCAGCACAAAAAATTTAGCACAAAAATATAGTACAAAAATCCAGCACAAAAAAATGTTATACAACATAGAAATACAACACATTTTATTGGGTTTTTTTAGTCTTCATATTTTCTATAGCAATATGGTACTCAAATTAAAGATAAAAAGACGCTTGATTTTATGGTGAAATTTTTATGAAAAAATAATGTCGTATAAAAAAGTTATGAACGTTTAAAAAATGGGGGTGGAATATGCATGTGCCTTGCATGTGGAGAGAGAAAGTCCATAAATAGGATTTTCCCAAGATACCCCTACACCCCTCCTTTCTCTTACACTTTCATCTTAACCATTGATTTGAAAAATGAATGGTTAAGATTACTTCTCATCCTACTTAGGCAAAATCAACTTTTTATTTGATCTTACCCCTGTGTTAATGTATAAAACAACCCAATTATACTAACGATGTAACTATATATTTTTTTAAATATATAAAAAGATATCAATAGTGTACTTATGAAAAAGGAAAATAGTCAGTGGCGGACCTATGAATTTTTCCATGGGGGTGCAGAACATTTTTAAAAATTTTAAGCCCCTAGGTATATAAGTAAAAAAATCGGTTCGTATCGGGTCGGGTCATGTAAAACAAACGAACATCAAACTAAATTTATATAATCATAAAAAACATGTCAAACCTTGTTACAAACATAATAAAAACGTTGACGCCCTACGGGTTTTCATTTTTTGAAATCTATCCAATCATCTAAAGCTAATTTCTTAAGCAATTCTTTCTCTATATAACATAAGTTCATCGCTCCATAACATCATGTTTCAATTTTAATTTTCAACTATTCAAGCCCTAGAAATCATAACGTAAGTTGTAATCACCCTAAAAATATATAAACAACATAACCACCCTAAAAATCATCTAAACAACCATAAACAACGTCAAAACACACAAAATTTCAAACCTATTTAACAACTTTATTACCCTTTTTTTCTCCTATAATATCAAACAAAATCATCAAAATAACAAAGAAACTTACCCGTGTTCGGATTCCGGTTAGATTTGGTGTCGAACGACGGTGGTATGGTGGCTGATTATGGTGGTCGCCGGCTGCTGGACTGTTATCGCTGGGTGATGTTGTTCGTTGGCAGTGCAGGGACGCAAGAGAGAGAGAGAGAGAGAGAGAGAGAGAGAGAGAGCGGGATAAAATTTCTTAAGGTTTTGGGCTTTAATTATTTTATTATAGTTTGAAATATTGTTGGGTTTGGTTAATGGGCTAAGACTTAGTGGGCTAGCTAGTTAGGAATTATAAGTGGGTAAATGTATGTGTATTTGGGTTTAGTTGGTTATGTATTAAAAGTTATATAATTTAGGTAGTATATTTTTTTTAAAAAAATAAGAGTTTACTAAAAAAATTTAAAATATAAATTGATAACACTTTTTACCTAAGGGGTGCGTACGAAAAATTTCAAAGGGTGCGGTCGAAAATTCCAAGGGGTGCGGACGAAAAATTCCAAAGGATGCGGACTGGATTTTCGACGGAATTTAGCCCTAATTTTTTCCCCCGGAGGTGCACCCGCCCACCTTGGGGTGTGCTTGGGTCCGCCCCTGAAAATAGTTAGCAGTATGATTTATACCATTTACACCTATAAAGTATTTATAAGCAATATAATATAGTAATAAATATGTCTATAATATAATTTTCACTTTTGCTCTTTGAGAATTTGATCATAATATATCTGAACAATGTAATTTCACTTATTGAAACTTTAAAAGAGTTTTATTAACGATAAAACATAAATAATTAATTCAAAAGAGATATTGTACGACCGACATTCGGCTTTGCCCAAGTTGTAATGACTGAGCTTGCTCCCTGTCGATGAAGAATGTTTCGAAAGCAGCCTAAAAGCGGTTAGCTTCGCTTTCCTGAGAGGAAAGCACCTTTGTCTAAAGCTTCAAATGAAACTTCATATCCGAAACTCAGGAACGATCTGACTAGAAAGTCATTAAAAACTTGATCGAAGAACCAACGTTTATTGAAGAAGCTATAGAGTTGATTACAAAAAGTACTAGTTTGAATAAGTTAAGTGGATTCCGATTCATGCGGTCGTTCTCTGTTGCATTGGTGTTTTCACTCCCCACTTATAAAAAGATATCAATAAGTCAAGACTGTCAAACAGATGGTAATCGTTGATCAGTCGGCTGGTTTCGATTTCAATTTGGATTGGTGTAGATGGGTTCCCGCTAAATGCAACATTCACGCTTGGCGTCTAGAGATGGATAAGATTCCTACTAGGGAAGCGCTAAAAAAGAAACATTCAGGTGGAAGACTTGACATGCCCTCTATGTATTTCGGACAAGGAATCGGCTGATCACCTCTTCATTTCTTGCTTTGTCGCTTCGGTCATTTGGAACGGTGTTAGCTCCTGGTGCAAGATCCCAAGTATTTTTGCATTCTCTCTTAAGGATCTTCTCGGTTTCCATTCGAGTTTAAGGGTGTCGGAGAAAAAGTGATATCATAATCTCCTTCACATCCTTAGTATAAGGGTTGTTTCTGTAATTAGTAGATAGTTTAGTTTATGTCATAATTAGTTTAGTTTAATAAGTGCGAGGACCGGATGCGACAAGGTGAAAGATAATAACCTACATGTTTTGGATCGACACATCCAGGGGGTCGCACCCCTTCACTGATCGACATCAGGAAACAAGAACAAAGGGACGCAACCTCTTCATCTTCGATTTCAGCCACAAGATCAAAAGACATGCCTGTTCGTGAAGAAACACGTCTATTGGATTCGCACCTCTTCGATATGTATAAATAGGGTTAGGATTTTCAATTGTAATAACAACTCTCAATCATTCTGTAAAATACATTCAATCAGATTCAATTGAAACTCTTATTGTTTATTCTAGTTCTTGTTTTATCTTTATTTTTCGTATCAGATTCATAGATTGGGACCAACAATTGGTATCAGAGCCTAGGGTTCAAATCTGATACGTTTTCAATTCGTTCTTCAACCCGTGAATCAGAAATCAAATCGATTCAGAAGGAAATCGATTCAGGCAACAATTCGATTCAGTAAAATCAAATCAGTATTGAAGAAGGAGAAGCAAATCGATTCAGTATAACATCGATTCAGAACCAGAAAGCCACGAGGAAGGAACGAACAGAAGAAACCAAATCAATTTTAGTCGATTAAGTACCAATCGATTAAACCTTAATCGGTTCAGAACCAGAAATCTTGAAGCCAAATCATCAACATCAAATTGTTTCAGCAATATCTCAGTCAAGAAGATAAAGTGAGAATTGATTTCCAAAACCACAAATCGATTTCAGATTTACAAATCGATTCAGAACACCGGAAGAGAGAAACCGAAAATCTCAAAGATCGAAATCGCCGACTACGATCTTCGTCTCAGTTATTGGTGTTGTGTTCGAAAAAGGGAAAATTTCAAGTTTGTTCATTTGGCCACAACACAAAAGCAAAAGAAGTTCAGAATTACATAGGATTCAAAAATCCAGGTTATACTTCTTATTATTCTGGAAGTTTAAAATTACTACTGTTTTTTTTTGTAATTTAGTTTAGTGATTCCCGTTAGAATCATTGTTGGTTTAGAAGAAAACCTAAGACACGATGTCAGAAAAATCATTGTTAGATACAAACAATAGTGCAACTATACCACACAAGGATATAGGATCCTTGACACATTTCCAATGTCCCATTTTGAAGTCCACAAATTATATAATTTGGGCTATCCGTATCAAGACTATACTTGAGGCAAACGGATTATGGGAAATGATTGAACCAAGTGAAGATACGCAACCAGATGTCAAGAAAGACAAAACTGCGATTGCATACTTGTTTCAAGCCTTACCCGAAGATCTCATATTGCAAGTTGCTAATTGCAAAAGTGCAAAAGAGGTATGGGAGGCATTAAAAACTAGACATGTTGGTATAGACATGGTGCAAAAGGCACGAATGCAAACACTCCAATCTGAATTTGATATGTTGCATATGAAAGAAGAAGAATCTATTGATTCGTTCACTGCCAAGTTAAACAGTATCGTTACTAAGGCAACCAGCCTAGGATCAACATTTGATCAGCCTACGTTGGTACGAAAGTTACTAAATTCCGTGCCTGAAAGGTTTATCCATATGGTTGCATCCTTGGAACAAAATAATGATCTAGACACGATCTCACTAGATGAGACCATCGGTAGACTTAAGACTTTTGAAGAAAGAATCAAGTCTAAAAAGGGAAGTCATACCGATAACAATGATAAACTCTTGTTCACAAATCACGACAACAATTTTGGTCGTGGTAGACACTCCGGAAAACGTGGACAAGGAAGACTTAATCAGTCACGAGGCCGAGGCCGTGGCAGGTTCAGACAAGAAGAAAGAGAAGATGACATGTCACACGATAATAATCATGATTATGATAGACGGAAGAGATACCCAAGAAATCAAGACAAATTCGTGTTTGACATAAGCAAGGTAAGGTGCTATAATTGCAATGATTATGGACACTATGCCTCAGATTGTCCTAAACAAACCCAATGAAGAGAAGAAGCAAATATCGTGCAAGAAGACGAAGAACCAACTCTTCTAATGGCACAAGTTGAAGAACTGGATCATGATGGCAAGCAAGACATAGAGAAAGATCAAGATGCAACTTAAGGATGTTCGAGATTAGGGGGGTGAATGATATCATAATCTCCTTCACATCCTTAGTATAAGGGTTGTTTCTGTAATTAGTAGATAGTTTAGTTTATGTCATAATTAGTTTAGTTTAATAAGTGTGAGGACCGGATGCGACAAGGTGAAACATAATAACCTACATGTTTTGGATCGACACATCCAGGGGGTCGCACCCCTTCACTGATCGACATCAGGAAACAAGAACAAAGGGACGCAACCTCTTCATCTTCGATTTCAGCCACAAGATCAAAAGACATGCCTGTTCGTGAAGAAACACGTCTATTGGATTCGCACCTCTTCGATATGTATAAATAGGGTTAGGATTTTCAATTGTAATAACAACTCTCAATCATTCTGTAAAATACATTCAATCAGATTCAATTGAAACTCTTATTGTTTATTCTAGTTCTTGTTTTATCTTTATTTTTCGTATCAGATTCATAGATTGGGACCAACAAAAAGGAGGCGGTGCAAGGTATCATCATGATTGGTTGTTGGAGTATTTGGCGTGCAAGGAATAACTTAATTTTTTCCAATAAGCCGATTAGGATTGATTGTATTTTGAGTGAGGTCAAGGCTTTGGGTTTTCTATGGTTTTCGAATAGATTTAGATACAAAGGGATAGAATGGAAGGAGTGGTGCTCCTTTGTTAATATGTAGTTTGTAGTCTGTTTTGGCTTTGTTTGTGTCGTCCCGTCTTGGGTCGGTGTTTCTGTCTCAGAAGTTTACTTTTCAAAAAAAAAAAATAAAAAAAAATGTAAAGTTGGCTTCAAGTTGTAAAAAAACTCAATTCTTATCACATGCATCCGCAAAGAATCACTTTTTAAAGCACAACCAAATGTTCAATATTCGTGTAAGCATCTATCGAAAGCTTAACATAGTTAATTACAAGATACTCCATTGTTCTAAAATAAAACACAAATTTGACCTTTTGAGGTCAAACCTATAGCTTCTTGATCTCAACATGTATACTCATTTTGCTACAAATTACATATCACTATACAAGTTTAAAGACTGCCAGTTCAGAATTACAAAAATCAAACTTTCAGTGTGTAAATCCCAAAAAACTAATTCCTAAGTTATAATAATTCTTCAAATATGAAAACAATAAGATCAAACCAAAATAAGCAAATGCATGTAATTAATCAGGTGTACAAAACCTTTTCGTCCAAACATGTAATGATGACTCCAACAGCTTTCTTCATATATGTTTACAAATACATTTTGTTTTACCAAGGTTTCGGTTGTTTATTTGTACTTTAGGTGTAAAAATCACTAGATTACTTGGTATCAATGGTGTAGATTTGATATTTCACTTTAACTGACCGTTTGGTGACGTGTTATTTCTTTTATACTTGGTGCAGGCAAACTCGTGGTTGGTCTGATTTTTTAATAATATGTTTGTTGGCCGTTCAAAAAACAATCAACGTTTCGGTTAAATGCTTAAATAATTGTACATAACTTAATGGTAGCAAAAGTAAAGCCTTTTAAAATGAAATTAAATATCATAATCCGGTACATATAGGGTATGTTTGGCAAAAGTAGCTGGTGGCTGTAGGTTTTTAGATATATTTAGATGCTTGACAGAGTACCTGGAGCTTTTAATAATATGTATAAAATGATCAAAATGAACATAACTAAAAAAACATAACTAAAAAGTTCATTATCTTTAGAGGTTAAATATTCATTTTTCCCTAAAATCTTGTAGCTCAATCCAGTGGCGGATCTTTCTCGTTGAACGTCCCAGGGCCGAAAGCCACGGACACTAAAAACATGCCCGTGCCGAACATAGTAGGTATAAAAAATTTCCGATCGAACCGCGAAAATTAGCACTTCCGGCCGAAAAACGTGTCAGGGCCGTGGCCCTGGCACAACCCTTCTAAGATCTGCCAATGGCTCATTCTAAACGCTACTAGTATGAGCGTTCAACCCAAAGCTTCAAGTTCCTAAGTTTCAAGCTCCTTTAACCAAATAAGACTTTTTATTGAGTAGGAGTTTTTTCTTAAAATCTTAAAACTGAAAGCTTCTAAAAGCTCCATACCAAACATACTCATAATGATAAATAAGAAGATCGTTTTGCTTCAGTATAGACGGTTCAATACGCTTCAATCTGTTTCAACGGTTTTTAGTACTCTAGACTTTTGCTCCTTTGATGGGTGGACGATTATTTTTATTCTATCAACATTCCACATAGTATCGTTGTTTCTTTTGAGAAACCGATTTGGTCAAATCTAGGAAAAATTATAGCAAGAATGGTGTGTTATAGAACATTAAGTTACTTTAATTCATTCCATAGAATAAGGTACATTATGTGTATTATTGTGAATATATAATAAAATCAACATGATATGAATAAGTGGAATGAGAGAAATGTAAGTTTAACATGTAATGCATAAATTAATGGAGTTATTTAACAATAGTTTATATATATATATATATAATGCAAATGGGAGATGCTAAATAGACAATATACCGATTTATCATCTGTCACATTCAAAACGTTGATAATAAAACACATATAAATATAGATCAATTTTGATTAAAACTTTAATGTTCTTTAGGAGAAAGTCGTATGTCTTGTTAAACAAAGGGCAAACGTGTCGCATCAAGTGGAGACGAGGATCTAAACCAAAGTGTCTCGTAATTTTCTGATTAATTATGGGTACACAAAGCCTTATGTGTTTATGACTTTACGTCATGCATTTAGTTTTACAACTCGACACAGATTTATGCTAAGTACTACTTACGTAGGCGGTAGGTGTACATAACTCTAATTATGATGATAATGCGTTCATGTATAATCCATCATGTGAAGGCGGGTATATAAACTCAAGTGTATTAGGTTGACAGTCCCTTTTAAAAAGTAAACCATGTGTGTTTATACGACATGCATTTAAGTTTACAAGTCAACGGAAATTTAGATGAAGTACTTAACTAGGTGTTCATAACTTCTTGTTGAATGGAACAACTGGGTCCCGAAAAAGGTTGGAATTGTAGCGTGGAGGGCAGAAATGGAACGCTTGCCGACAGGGGCGAAGGATAAGAGGGGCGGGGAGGGGGCGCCCGCCCCCCCGAATTTTTCGCTCAGTAGTGTTATATATTGTCACACCCCAACCGATGGCGTAATCATCTGTTAGGGGTATCGGATCAGAGTAGGCTCGAGCGGAAGTGGAACAAACACACACACACACTAGCAGAAAATAAAGAACACGAGAATTTACGTGGTTCGGTCAAGGTGACCTACGTCCACGGGTTGCAACTAGGGTTTTACTTTATTAGATGCTCACAACTGTTTTCAGAATGATACAGACTACAATTACATCATAGGTATTTATAGAACAAGATTAGGGTTTCCTACTTGGTCAACAAGTTAACTAAGTGGGCCTAATAACTAGGGCCGGCTAACCCTAACTAGAGCAGGCTAACCCTAATTAGGGCCGGCTACCCTAAAGCCTACGAACCCAACAATCTCCCACTCGGAGGCTTTGCATAGTCCACAAAGTGCATCCAAGAAACCCATCACCAGTAACTTCAGTAATCTTTACGTTCAAGTCTTCCCAGCCTCCAGTTCCAAGAACAAGCTAAGACTTCAGTCACATCCAAGCCACCTAGTTGCAACCACACCTCTCATCAAGTACCTGAGAGACTAGTTGAAGCTCCCACAAGCTCCAACCCAACAGTCTTATCAGACCCATTCTCTATCTCAACCGGCTTGCACCTACCAGCTCCAGAGATACACCGAGAATTAATATCACTCTCCACATTTTGCAAACTATTTCCAGGAGAGCTTTTTTCTTCAGTCGGAATCTTCGTCTTCAAAACCCAACGGTTCTTTGGGATTGTACCCGGAACACGACCCGTGCTCCCACTATCACCAAATCCCCTGACTGGCTTAAACTTAGACCCCCGACCACATTCAACTGACATCCCCAAAGCACCAGGATTCAAGTTCGCAAATTGAACCCTCTTCCGCTTACTAGATTCAGTGAACCAGACTTTATGTTGTACAGGGACGGCTACTCCCTCAGCAGGTATCTCAACTAGATACAACGATCCTCGTCTCCTTCCACAGGCAACAACAAGATTTCCATCAATCACCTTCCACTTCCCACCACCAAACTTAACATATAGTCCTTGTTTATCCAGTTGACTAACAGAAATAAGTTTCTTCGTTAAACCTGGAATTACCCTGACGTTCTTTAAGTTCCATGTAGTGCCCAGTGGAGTCTTCAGATTGACATCTCCCATACCCGTAACATTAAGAACATGACCGTTAGCTAATCGTACCTTTCCAAAGTCTCCTTTTTTCAGATTCACCATCGTCTCCCCGCTGTGCATGGCGTGAAACGAAGAACCAGAATCCATAGCCCAAGAATCTATAGACTCTTCACAGCAAACTAGTACGTCACCGTCAGATTCATCTGACACAACACTGTTTACATGCTGGCTACCACCCTCTTTCTTAGAATCAGGACACTCGTTTTTAACATGCCCCTTTTCACCACAGTTCCAGCACCTCACATTCTTCCCAGCTTTAGACAAGCTTTTCCCACGACTCCCACTGCTTCTGTTTTTACCTCTTCCCCTGCTAACACTGAGCATACCACCAGAAGTAGATCCTCCATTAGTGTTCCTCCGGCGAACGTCTTCACCAAAAACACTATCCCGGACCCGATCAAACTTCAAATTTCCAGTTCCAGCAGTTTCAGTGACCGTTGTCACAAATCCTGACCAGCTATCAGGTAAGGAAGATAACAAAACCACAACCTGAGTGTCATCATCCAACTTCATGCCAACAGTTGCTAACCTGGACAAAATTGAATTGACCTCGTTAATGTGATCAGCAACTGAACTGCCTTCATTCATTCTCATATTAAACAGTTCCCTCATCAAGAACACCCTATTACCGGCAGACGGCTTCTCATACATATTTGAAAGAGCTGCTAACATATCACGAGCAGTTGTTTCTTTCATGATATTAAATGCAACGCTCCTCGTCAAAGCCAATGTAATTTTACCTCTTGCCTTTTTGTCCTTTGAGTTCGAAATTGCTTCGGCAGCTTTATCCATTCCAGCAGGTTTTTCTTCCAGTACCACATCCAAATCGCATTCACCAAGCAACGCCTCTATTTGCATTCTCCACCAAGCAAAATCAGTACCGTTGAACTTCTCGATTCGGAACTTCCCGTCTTCAGCCATAGCAAACGAGAAAAACCAGAAAAAACCACAAGGAACCAACCAACCGAAACCCGAGCAACTTTCAATAAACCAGAAACCCGAAGTACCCAAACCAGCGACTTTTCTTGCAAACCCGAGCGTAAAATCAGCGAATAACCAGGGTTCAAGAACCGAAACCCTAATTGCCAAACACCCCAAAACCACCAGATCTACAACAGCAAACCCTACGGCGCAAACCCTAGACCTTACGAGCCGTAACCAAGTCAGCGGCGACGGCAGCAACAGCAGATCAAGATCTCTCGTCCAGCTCTCTCCTTCTCCTGCGATAACCGTGTGTTTTACTGAACCTTTGGCTCTGATACCACTTGTTAGGGGTATCGGATCAGAGTAGGCTCGAGCGGAAGCGGAACAAACACACACACACACTAGCAGAAAATAAAGAACACGAGAATTTACGTGGTTCGGTCAAGGTGACCTACGTCCACGGGTTGCAACTAGGGTTTTACTTTATTAGATGCTCACAACTGTTTTCAGAATGATACAGACTACAATTACATCATAGGTATTTATAGAACAAGATTAGGGTTTCCTACTTGGTCAACAAGTTAACTAAGTGGGCCTAATAACTAGGGCCGGCTAACCCTAACTAGAGCAGGCTAACCCTAATTAGGGCCGGCTACCCTAAAGCCTACGAACCCAACATCATCGGGGCGCGGCACTGAGCGAAACAGATTGTCCAGAAGTTTCCATAACAACTATCATTACCATTCAATTTAAGTTAACATGTCCCATACCATGTCTCAAATAGCAAACAAGTTATTACAGACAAAGACTAAACAAATATTCTGTTCCGACAACTCAGATTTAAACATAACAATTTATTCGTTGGTTTCTAGGACTCCAGTTCCTAGCTTCAATTTCATCACAGCCCGAGAAGCATATAAAAAACCTAGGCACCTGTCACATACGTTAAAATAATGTCAATACATAAAATGTAAAGGTGAGCATACAAGTTTGGTAATAGCATATAGAGTTCGAATTCGTTTACGCATAACCAGCACGTACACATTGTGAAATGAAGCACATTAGTTATCGACATAGATCCATCGATACCAATGACTGCGGGTTGACTGCCCGAGGCAGTTCGCAATACACGATTACCACTGTAATCCATGCAAGTAAAAGATCCTTAACAACCCCCGTGTGAACGGGTGCTGAGTCCAAACTATAGTACTATCGTTGCTAAGGCAGGTAGACAGCATTCCATGTGTAAACATAACAACAAGCATTCATAAGCCACGTATAACATGCATTAATGGTTAAGCGTTAAAATAGCTTGAGTAGTGTGATAGTTGTAGTTTGAATAGTTGTAACGTATGTAACACCCAAAAGTGCTAAAGCAAAAAGGGTTCGAGTATACTCACAACGATTGTGGATTGAAGGGAGCGCTTTACAGCGAGTACGGTTAGCCTGAATAGATTCGATAACGCAACGATAAGTGGCGCGTAAAACAGTACAAAGTGAGAGTGGTTAGGATGGCTGATCGTGCGGATCAGCAATCCGTGAGAGGGAGTCATCCGTGCGCATGACCTATCCGTGCGGATGGTGATGCGTGCGGATGGTGATCCATCCGGATAAGCTATCCATGCGTACGACTGTCCGTGCGGATGGTAATCCGTGCGGGTTAGTTGTGCGTGCGGACGACTTATCCGTACGGGCAAGTTGTTCGTGCAGATAAACGTTCAAGTGGATTGTTTCTTCCTAAGTGTGAGATGTGTTTGTGTATGATGGCTTGTGCTTTGGAGTTTTCGTTGTAGCATTTAGAAATCACATAAGTGTTTCTACCTTCCAAGCCGGTCGCGCGGTCGACGATCCGTGCGTATGGTAGTCCGTGCGGACAGTGACGATCCGTGCGGACAGTCGGTGCGCGCGGGCAGGGACCATCCGTCCGGATAGTCTGTCCGTGCGTATGACTTGGCCGTGCGGATGACCATTGTTTGAATTTTAGTTGAAGGCCTTAGTATCTCATGATCCGAAGAGTAATCTTTTCAGAGGTCGTCTGTCCGGATTGTTCATTCGTCGATACTCAAACCTTGTTTGGAAAGTGGGTCCCAAGGGTAGCTCGTCCGGGTGGCAATCCGTCCGGATGACCTGTGCGTGCGGATGGTGATCCGTGCGCACAACTTGTCCGTGCGGACAGCTTGTCCCTGCGGACAACTGGTCCGTGCGGACAGTCTCTTGTCTGATCGTCCCGTTCGTCTACTCTTGGTTTCTGTTGTCGTTTATCGAGACGTTCTGATTACGTGGCAACCACTTGGAATTGTATTCTCACCCGCGTGATAAGACCGGTCAGGAACCACCCTAACTCGGCCTGTCGGCGACTCAGAACGGTCATTCCGGTTGACCCCGAAATCAGTTGTCTGTGGGTAGGATTCCAGATCTGGAACTAGTGAATCACTATTATCGAGTAGAGACTAGAACCGATCAGATTCGTACCGATTCTAAGGGAAAAAGAAGGAGAGAACTTAGGTTTATTTCTTTCAACTCTTTTATCCTTAGAAAAGTTTAGATCTAGGTGAAGTTATTGTGAAATCTTGTAGAAATCGTTTAGATCTGAGTTATTCTTGGTGGAATGAGGTCAAGCTTGAAGTTCATAAGGACTTCATGATGACGTCACCCGAGAATACCTCAAATCCGGATGATTTCGTGGTTAAAAGTGAAGATTTGAAAGGTGGAAACGTGTAGAATTGTGTAGTGATCAAAGATGTACAAGAATTAGTGCAAGATCTTACCTGGTTTGGGAGAAATCTGAGAAAAAGTGAAGAATGCGTGCGGTTCGGACGTCACTTGCCAAAAGTGGAAAAAGTGGAGAGTGACCCGTGTATTTATAGGATGCCAAAAAGGGAAAGGGTGAGCCGTGCGCATGGCACGCACCCGGGTAGGCTATTCGCGCGGACTGGTCATCCGTGCGGATTGGCAATCCGTGCGGATTGACCATCCATGCGGATGCCGCCTGCTTGGGTATGTTCGGCGCGATGTTGCTTCGGTTTCGATTGCGAGCGATTCGATAGGGTTTCCTAGTCAAATTACTTTCAGTCCCAACTACTTCTTATAGGGTTCGACTCGGAATTCGGGTTCGGGTTCATTTACATTCGAGTTAGACTTCGAGTTCGATTGAGTTCGCTTGATTACCACACATAACATAAAATAAGCATGCACAGGTAACACGTAAGGCACACACACACGTATAACTATCAAGTAACATGTACAGTTCGAGTTACGGTTCGATGTCGATTTGATTAGCATAGCTTGATTAACTTTATCGCATTGTTACTTCCTATCCTTCACAGTCGTAGGTCGATTGAAATATGGTAAACACGATTCGATTATTGTAATGTACGACATTTACTCCACATAATATAAATAAAATAAAAACATTTCTACGAGTCAAGTTGCGCAAAATCGGTCGTTGACTTTGACCTTGACTTTGACTTTCACTCGTGAAAACACGGGGTGTTACAGCCTCCCTTTGTTTAAGGAATTTCGTCCCGAAATTTAGCTGGAAGCCGTAACTGATCGTGGATCACATGTGAGAGTCTTTCGTTCGGACCATTGAAAATCGTCGAATTAACCGGGATTTTATGGTTGAAAATTGCTGATTTTTAGGATATGATGTGCGAAAACATCTAATCTAAAAGCCTATAAAGTTTTAGATCTTAATTCGAAGCCATTTGGGAGAAATCTTGATTATCGTAGGTCCGGATTAATCTCTGATTCGATTGCGTAACAACACGTTCGACGTGCGGAATCCGTGAACGTGTGTGACTAAACGTGATCGTAACGGAGTCAAAACCGATCCTACAAGTGGTATCTGAGCAGGAGTTCGGTTGCTCAGATTTGAGCCATTTCTTCATCTTTATTACCTGTCACGTTTTTCTCTGAAAATTTCTAAATTAAACGCATAAAATAACCGTGATTCTATTGATTATGACAACGTGTACAAAGCCGAGAATCATGTTTTGCCTTTTTCTCTCTACTTTCTCTCTCTAGCCCTTATTTACAAGTATGCCACCTTGCCTTTCTTAATCGGACATTACTCATTCGTTAAACAGCTGTGGATACTTTCCCTTCATGTCGCTTTCGAGTTCCCAAGTGAACTCCGCGCCTCGTTTGCCTTCCCATCGGACTTTCACAATAGGAATGCGTGAGCGCCTGAGTTCTTTGGTTTGGCGATCCATGATTTCGACAGGCTTTTCCACGAAGTGTAATGTTTCGTTCACTTGCAGATCATCTAGGGGAACGTGTAGATCGTGGTCGGCGATGCACTTTCGGAGGTTTGACACATGGAAAGTCGGATGGACATTGCTAAGTTCCTCCGGTAATTCGAGTCTGTAGGCGACCTTTCCGATCCTTTCCAGAATCTTAAAAGGTCCCACATATCGAGGCGCGAGTTTCCCCTTCTTGCCGAATCGGACTACACCCTTCCAAGGTGATACCTTTAGGAGTACGTAGTCACCAACGCCATATTCACGGGGCTTGCGCTTTTTATCGGCGTAAACTTTCTGTCGATCCCGAGCTTTCACTAGGTTGTCCCGAATTTGGAAAATTTTGTCTGTCGTTTCTTGTAGCAGCTCCGGACCGGTTAATTGCGAGTGACCGATCTCGTGCCACACAATAGGCGATCGACATCTTCTTCCGTATAAGGCCTCGAAAGGTGCCATCTGGATGCTAGCCTGATAGCTGTTGTTGTACGAGAATTCGACTAACGGAAGGTGTCTATCCCAATTACCACCGAAGTCTAGAACACACGAGCGGAGCATGTCTTCAAGCGTACGAATCGTTCTTTCAGTCTGACCGTCGGTTTGTGGGTGGAACGCAGTACTTAGATTAAGCGTTGTACCGAGTGCCGTTTGAAACGTTTCCCACAATCGTGAAGTGAACCGAGCATCACGATCAGAGATGATGTCACGAGGCGTCCCATGTCGACAAATGATCTCGTCGGTGTAGATTCGGGCTAATCGTTCTACCTTGTAGTCTTCTCATATTGGCAGGAAATGAGCTGATTTAGTCAAACGGTCAATAACAACCCAAATGCTGTCGTGACCTGATGACGTGGTTGGAAGCTTGGTTACGAAATCCATAGCTATGCTCTCCCACTTCCACATGGGAATTGGTGGTTGTTCGAGCAAGCCAGAGGGTCTTTGATGTTCAGCCTTGATTCTAGCACAGGTTAGGCATTTTCCTACGTAGAGTGCGATATCCCGTTTCATACCCGGCCACCAGTACCTATACCGAAGGTCATGGTACATTTTGTCAGCACCGGGATGAATAGAGTATCGGGATTTGTGGGCTTCATCCATGATAATCTGTCGCAGGTTGGTTCGCTTGGGAATCCAAATTTGGTCTAAGAAGTGGAATATCCCATTTGATTTGCTCACAAGCTGGGCTCCATCGTGGAAGATTCTTTCTTTCTTCAAGGTGCGTTCGTTGAAACATGCATGTTGGGCGTCGCGAATGAGAGCTTCGAGATTGTGCTGGGCTTGAACATTACGAGTGCTCAGCAGATAGCTCCGTCTGCTAAGGGCGTCGGCAACAACATTTGCTTTGCCTGGGTGATAACGAATCTCACAGTCGTAATCGTTGAGAAGTTCTACCCACCGGCGTTGACGCATATTTAGTTCCTTCTGATTAAAGATGTGTTGTAAGCTCTTATGATCGGTGAAGATCGTACACCTTGTACCATACAGGTAGTGTCGCCAAATCTTTAATGCAAAAACAACTGCGCCTAGCTCGAGATCGTGGGTTGTATAGTTCTTCTCGTGGATTTTGAGCTGACGAGATGCGTAAGCTATGACCTTGTCTCGTTGCATTAGGACACAACCGAGACCAAGGTTAGAAGCATCACAGTAGACAATGAAATTATCGTTTCCGTCGGGTAGTGTGAGAACAGGAGCATTGCAAAGCATGTATTTGAGGGTTCGAAAGGCAGACTCTTGTTTGGTTCCCCAGACAAAAGGCTGGTCCTTATGAGTGAGAGAGGTAAGCGGTACAACAATCTTCGAGAATCCTTCGATAAATCGTCGATAATAGCCCGCTAGCCCGAGGAAAGAGCGGACTTCAGACGGGTTCTTAGGCGTAACCCAGCTCTTAACAGCTTCAATCTTCGCAGGATCGACGTGAATACCCTGACTATTTATGATGTGACCCAGAAACTGAACCTCCCCCAACCAAAACTCGCACTTGGAGAATTTGGCGTAGAGTTGGTTCCCCTGGAGCAACTCGAGAACTAAACGTAGATGTTGCGCGTGTTCGGCTCTCGTTTTGGAATAGATCAAGACATCGTCGATGAACACGATGACGAAACGGTCGAGATATGGTTTACACACTCGATTCATCAGATCCATGAAAACTGCTGGTGCATTGGTTAGGCTAAAAGGCATGACAACGAATTCGTAATGGCCGTAACGAGTGCGAAACGCGGTTTTGGGTATATCCTCCTCTTGTATACGCAGCTGATGATATCCTGAACGTAAATCGATCTTCGAGAAACACGTAGCGCCTTGTAGCTGATCAAATAAATCGTCGATTTGGGGCAGAGGATAGCGGTTCTTGATAGTCAACTTATTCAATTCCCGGTAGTCGATGCACATCCGGAACGACCCGTCCTTCTTTTTGACGAAAAGGACTGGTGCGCCCCAAGGAGAGGTGCTCGAGCGAATGAAGCCTTTTTCAAGCAATTCCTGGAGTTGGGTTGAGAGTTCGCGCATTTCGGACGGCGCGAGTCGATAAGGAGCTCTGGCGATAGGATTAGCTCCAGGAATGAGATCAATGCGAAAATCAATATCGCGCTTTGGAGGTAGTCCGGGAAGATCCTCTGGAAAAACACTAGGAAATTCTCGAACCACAGGAACGTCTTTCACTTCCTTCTTCTCTTTCTTTTCCTTCTCCGCTGCTACAACGTGAGCCAAGAAAGCCCTGTATTCCTTGCGGAGATATTTGCTAGCTTGTAGGCATGACATAAGCTTGAGACCCTTCGAAGCAGTATCAGCATAAACACACAACGAATCATCGTTTGCGAGCGAAAAACGAATCATTTTATCGAAGCACACAACTTCGGCATAGTTTTCGCGAAGAAAGTCCATGCCTACTATGACATCAAAGCTTCCTAGTTGCATTGGAATGAGATCGATTGAGAAGATGTGATTGTTGAGCTCGAGAGTGCAATCACGAATAACAGAGTTTACAGCGACGGTTCTTCGGGTAGCGACTTCAACATCGAATGCAGAGGAGAGTCGGGAACGTTTACGACTAAGGAGTTTCTCAAATTCGATCGACACAAAGCAATTATCGGCTCCAGTATCAAACAAACATGAAGCATAAATACCATTCACAAGGAACGTACCATTGACCACGTTGTTGTCGGCCTGGGCTTGACGCACATTGAGATTGAAAGTTCTGGCGCGTGCTGCCAGTTGTTGCTGTTGCTGCTGTTGCTGCTGCTGTGGCGGCTGCTGTTGCGGTTCTTGTTTCACCACCCTGTTCGGGCACATGTTGGCGAAATGGTTCGGGTCGCCACACGTGAAGCATGCTCTGGCTTTGACTGCGGGTGCCGGAGGAGCTTGTTGACCCTGTGGGGCAGCGAGTAGAGCTTGATTGGCAGGAGCTTGACGAATACGGCAGTTGGCAGTAAAGTGGCCGTAGACGTTGCAATGAGCATAGAAGCGGCATTGAATAGCAGTCGGGTGATGATAGGTGCAAGTAGGGCAGAGTGGGTGTGGCCCAGTATATGCACGCTTTGCAGGCGGTGCATTGGCCACAGGCGCCGCTACTTGACGCTGTTGGGCAGGTACAGCTTGGATCGGTGCAGCAGTGATCGCACAGTTCTTGTTGGTGGAGCTGTTCTTCCTCTTGTTCTTTCTCTTGTTGCTTGACGAGGTGGTTTCGGTAGCTGGTGCAGTAGCGGTAGCTTGATGCAGATGCTTGGAGGTCTTATCCCACACCCCATCCTTAACCCTTTTGTCATTGATCTCAGCGGCCAGCAGATAGGTTTCTTCGATCGTGGTAGTCTTAGCCGCTTGCACGAAATCAGCAACGCAGTCGGGCAAAGCTCGGATGTACTTCTTGATGGTCATATCGGGAGTCTTGACCTGGTCGGGACAGATAATGCTGAGCTGTTTGAAGCGAGCAGTGAGACCAGCATTGTCTCCATCCTTCTGTTGTATGTGCCAAAATTCATCTTCAAGCTTTTGACGCTCGTGAGGAGGGCATAATTCCTCTAGCATGACTTCCTTGAGCTCGTCCCACGACAAACCGTAAGCTGCATCATTCCCTCTCTTGTTCCTCTCGGCCGTCCACCAGTCCAAAGCACGGGACTGAAAGACGCCGGTAGCGTTCAGAGTTCGAAGGTCATCAGGGCAACCACTTTGTCGTAGAGTAACCTCGATAGAGTCAAACCAGTGGAATAGAGCAGTAGGACCTCCTTCGCCTGTGAATTCTTTCGGCCCACATGACTTGAATTGTTTGAAACTGAAAGGTCTTGCGACAGCCCTAGGACCCTCAGTCCTCGATTCCTCGGATGATTTGCTGGCATTCTCATAGGCATCGCTCACTGCCTTTGCTACAGCTTTCGCGACGATGGAAGCAAGACGTCTGTCCTTCTTTTCCTGGCGAGAGAGTGGATGACGGGATCCAGACGACATTGTCTGCAATAGACATCGCCATGGAACTCAACACATGTATTCGAATCTCACCTCACACGTCTACTACTACTAAAGCTCAGTAACACGCACCATGTAAACGCATATAGCCACAAAATCACAAAATGGCACCAAATCACATAAACACATAGAGCACATAATCACAATATTCCTAAACAGATAAGCACAATGGCAAGCACACATAACTTAATCACTACAAGCACATACGAGCATACAAAGCATTCTGACTGCTTCTATTGTTGATTCGCTAGCGATGAGTTGTGTGGGTTTTGTGTTTTAGCAGAAGCAATAGTGTTGGGTCGAAACCAATAGTACCTCAAAACGTTAACAAATAATAGAAAATTCATAAAATTTCCATAAAGATCATTAAATCGAAGGTAGATTGTCTGCGGCTAATAGACTTCGACTAACCAAAGTGGCTCGACTATTCGCAAGGATCATGCACAATTACCTCCAGGACTATGCCTTTGCCTTGATTCTTGGGCGTTGGCGCAATTCCCATTGGTTATATTGTGTCTTTAGATCGTTGGAGTCCATCGAACTTTGGTGGGAGTTTTTGTATAAAAGCGGGACGAGTCGTCAAGGTTAGGGTTTCACCCCTATCTTGCAACTTCCGTCCTCGTTTTTGATAAAAATTGAGGAGATTATTCATCAAAATATGGATTTCACTCCTGATTTGGTATGATTCTCCTCGTTTGTAGCTAAAACGTAGGTTGATTAGGCAACTTTAGTCGAGAGTTTGCGGTTTTCACACCTATTCTCAGCCTCATTACCTGTTCACAACCTGAAAATTCGAGTGTAGTGCTAGAAAAGAGTAAGTGATAGTGGCGAGTTTACGCATACGCGTGAGTTGGTCTGTTGGTTCTTAACTATAGACTAGGTCTCTAAGACTTCGACCCGGACTAGGTCGAGTCTTGCCTAATTCCCTATAGTTATGGCTCTGATACCAATCTGTCACACCCCAACCGATGGCGGAATCATCGGGGCGCGGCACTGAGCGAAACAGATTGTCCAGAAGTTTCCATAATAACTATCATTACCATTCAATTTAAGTTAACATGTCCCATACCATGTCTCAAATAGCAAACAAGTTATTACAGACAAAGACTAAACAAATATTCTGTTCCGACAACTCAGATTTAAACATAACAATTTATTCGTTGGTTTCTAGGACTCCAGTTCCTAGCTTCAATTTCATCACAGCCCGAGAAGCATATAAACAACCTAGGCACCTGTCACATACGTTAAAATAATGTCAATACATAAAATGTAAAGGTGAGCATACAAGTTTGGTAATAGCATATAGAGTTCAAATTCGTTTACGCATAACCAGCACGTACACATTGTGAAATGAAGCACGTTAGTTATCGACATAGATCCATCGATACCAACGACTGCGGGTTGACTGCCCGAGGCAGTTCGCAATACACGATTACCACTGTAATCCATGCAAGTAAAAGATCCTTAACAACCCCCGTGTGAATGGGTGCTGAGTCCAAACTATAGTACTATCGTTGC
>JARYGA010027105.1:0-108390 GCA_030545235.1 Helianthus tuberosus
CTAACCGGGTCCTGAACGGACGACAAACATGTAAATCTGTATACAAGATTATTTTTAAATAATTGTCCCAAGTTATAAAAGATTTTATGCCTTGTGCATCCAAACTAAATTTTTATAAATGTTTTTCAAAAGAGTCAGTTAATTGTATTTACCAGTGTAAACTGACGTATTTTAAAAAAAGGTTAAGTGCAGGTACTACGCGTAATGGGCTGGCTACTCCTAGTATCAAATAAAGAGTCTTGCAAACTTTTGATGCTTCAAAACTGTTGAACAATATTTCTTTCTGTTTTAAGATCCGCCCGTGGATCCACTTACAATCCGTTGTGTAATATTTTATTGTACTTTCAAATCGGTTTGTATAATTACTTTTAGACTTCCGCTGTGCATTAAACTTTGATTAATTGACTATGATGATATCAACTACGTCACGATACTCCCCACCGGTAATACGTGGAAATATCGGGGTGTGAGACAATAATCCAACCCTTTAGGATTGTATCCTTGCTGACTCAGACTACTGGGTTGAGGGTAACGTCGCCTTCAAAAGAGGGGCCTACTACTATAACTAAGATAATCTCTTAAAAAGTGCAAAAGTGGGGAAAACATCAAAGGTTACACTAAAGGCGAGTCGGATCCAAGTGATTCATCTTGTCTATCTGATTTATTTTATTTTCAGCATTTTTAGTTTTTATTTTTATTTTTAAAACCTTTTTCTAAATTTTTAATTGGATTAGACGTTGAGGATAAACCGGTACTAAAAGCTCTTGTGTCCTTGGACGACCTCGGTATCTTACCAACGCTATACTACGCTCACGATGGGTGCACTTGCCCATATGTGTGTTTAGTGTTAGTAAAATATCGTGTTTTATAAATTTAAAACTTGACTAAAGTGTTAAAAAGGGCTAAAAATATACTTAAATATATATAACGCTACACACGCATCAAGTTTTTGGTGCCGTTGCCGAGGACACAAGGATTTTAAGAAAGTTAGGATTCAGCACGGGCCATGCCCGCTGAACACGCCCCGTGCCCAATCTTTGGTATTGGCAATCCTGTTTTAAGTCAGACAGTAGCTAAACACGGGGTCGTGCCCACTGAACACGCCTCGTGCCCAAGTATCAGATACTGAAAACAGAACCGTAAGATCCCGACGGTTGGTAATTTCTGACACAACCATGAGCGATACTGATTTTTTTTACTACCGCTCCTCTTATGGTACGTGGTGTCAAATATGTGGCGGAAATCATGAAGATTTAAAATGTTATTTTTTAAATTATACTCCCCATATTTAGACCCATTGTTTTCCTGTAGCCTTGAGAGGGGCGAGAGTAAAAATGATCCATATCTCTCCCTCGAATGCTCTCAATCGTCCCTTCTAGATGAAATGCTTCTTGAAGAATTCTTTCAACTAGAAGAACTAATTCTCCGATGGATAAAGGAACCTGCGATGGATATAATTAATTCATCTCAAGACGATATCCAAGAAGAATTATTGAGATCCCATTCGGATAAAAACAACATCGTCGCTCCCGAAATCACCTCTAACTCTTGCGAAGACTTGAGCGATAGTCGCCCCTGTGTTGATTGTGTCGTGAAGGACTCCCCATCGACTTCCGTCGATGCATACATAGACATGATCGATTCGACATACACCTTCTTTAAAGAGAGCCCAGAAAATGGTTGGACTTGTCCACCTACATTTAGCATAGGAATCACCCTTTTCGATAACCTCTTGCGTTCTCATCTAAAACTAGGGTAACTTAGGTATCTCAGGCACTTCAGTGTTTGTTCCGTCCAGTAAGGAACCACCCGATCCGGATAAATTCCTTAAAATTAGATAAAACTTCATAAACAGCTTCTAGGAACGGGGCCGTGTCCAGGTCAGGACGCCCCCGTGTCCACCAAAAGATTCTCGTCTGACTTTCTGTCAGAATACGGACAAAATGTGTCAGAATCTCGTCTGCACACGGGGCCGTGTCCAGCCGACACGGGGCCGTGTCCGGCGTGCTGTCGTTTTCTATAAATGCAGCAAAGATTCCTTCACATTTGGACCACTCCAAAGATAGAGATTTGGTGGGATGTTCACACATACCATACTAGGTATATTCTAAAGAAGGTTCTCAACAACCATCTCGTCTTTTCTACTTTATTGTGATGTTTGTTAGATTTTTATTCCAGGAATCTTGTTAAAAATAAGTTTTACAACACTGTTTTAAGTTATTTCTGCTTAAAAATGTCTCAAAAGTCAGAAAAATAATTTAAAGCTTCAAGATTCCTTGTTCCAAAAATCTGTAGAAAGGTGAACACGGGGCCGTGCTCGGTGAACACGGGGCCGTGTTCGAAGTACTATTTCGCTAAAATGAACTCTTTTCGGTTTATTTTCGTAGAATGTCAAGCCAAAACAGTGGATCCTCTTCAGCACATTCCAGAAACAGTCGTAGGGAATGAAGGCCTTCAATCGAAGCAACTCTTGTACGCTATGTGATGGCACTACGAGAAGCTCTCGACGAAATGACATCCGTAGAAGAGGTCCTGATTGACCGTATAAATTATCTGACGGTGGGGCTGGAAAATAGTTTCCAAGAAATCAACCTCTTGCACCAGAGGTTGAACATTCTTGTGACACCTCCCATGGAACCAATCCTTCCCCAAGAAGATTGGAACTTAGCACTAGGAGTCAACAACCCCACCGGGTGGGACGACATCCACGCGAAAACTCCTCTTGACAATTTGCAAGAAGTTCTGGTGGAAGTTACACCCCCTCAAAATGATGATCCCAATGAGCCCGCCTTTCTTTTCCCTAGGGAGATATAAGAATGGCTCACCGATGTCGCAACCCCCGTCCCCTATCTGTCCCGGGAACGGGCGGCTGCGAGACCAGTTTTGGTGGTATCGGTGTTTATCATTTTGGCAGCAGAAATTTCATAAGGACCGTAGTTAGGAAATATTTTATCAGAGTAAATACCACACTTTATATAAATATATTGGGATAAAACCCAAGTTTCATTACAAACTGTTTTATAAAAATAAATACTATTTTATTTAAATAAAACATCTTCTTTTATTTAGGTAACTTTTATAGCCCATTTTTCCAAGCCTTCAGTGCTGACCAGCTGGCTTCTAGTTGGCTTTCACATTTTGTTACCTGAAACGCGTTTAAAAACATTTTGTCAGTGGGAAATGCTAGTGAGTGAATCCCAGTTTAATCAAGAAGAGTTTTATCTTTTAATAGTATTGAGAGCTATTACAATGTTTATTTCTACACAATTACTCATTCAGTATTGTCAATCCTGACTGGTGGATCATATTACACATTGGCTAACTCTTTGTCCAATGGTAACGTCTTCCACATTTTTTATACAAAACCCCAACATACTTGACGTAATGAAGAACTACAAAGACTCAATCACTGCTTAATCGCATTATAAAATATTTAAGGTTTTGTAAAAACAGTTTACAAAAAGGAGATTACTCACATTGTTGTCTTAGATTTCTTTTAAGGGTTTCCTGGTGGTTATCTATTAATTACACAAATGTACACGTGTTAGTATAATAACCCAATATTTACATTAGCAATACCCTCCCCGAGACGGCATTCCAATGACTAAGTCGGGCAGAACCACGATAGCCATTACGGAACCCTAGATCAATCGGGTAGCGTATCTAATACGTAACCGGGGTTATAATACTTACAACGGGGCAGAACTTCATTAATTAGGGGGGTATTATACCCGAGAATTATATTTGCTATGCCGAATATAGAAAGAGAGATCGAGTTTTGAACGATTGAAACTGAAGGCCGAAGGTCTCTATTTATAGGAGATCCTTCGCCTTCCCTCGCGGCCCGCGTAAGACGTAGCCAAGGGCTACTTGACCCGCGTAGTAGGTGTGTAGGGCTTAGCTTTGTCGATTCAACAAACTAGCTTCTCCGGGTGGCCTGCCACGTGGCGGGCTAGGGTTTCGTCTAGTGGCACTATGTCGCGGCCCGCGTAGGAAGTAGTCAAAGGCTACGCGCCCCGCGACAGCCTTTTGAAATTTGTTTATATTTAATTTATATAAAATAAAATTAAAGATATTCGGGTCCGTTTTCACATACGGGGTATAATTTAGGACATTTAAGGATATTTTAAAATATATTAGGGGTGTCGGAAATATTTTGGAGGGTTGTTATATCCTCCCCACCTTGTTTTAGAGCTCGTCCTCAAGATATACTGGAACAAGTGCGGATATTTCCTTCGCATTTCTGATTCAAGCTCCCATGTGTACTCTGGTCCTCTTTTGGAGTCCCATTTCACTTTGACCAGAACTAATCTCTTGTGCTTGAGGTTCTTGACTTTCCTGTCCTCAATTTGTAGAGGCTTCTCTACAAACTTAAGTTGTTCATTTACCTCTATATCCTTAAGAGGCACTACAAGTGATTCATCAGTTAAGCATTTTTTGAGATTGCATACATGAAATGCATCATGTATTCCTGCCATTTCCTCTGGCAGTTGTAGTTGATAGGCTACAGGTCCTATTCTTTTAATAATCTCAAAAGGTCCAACGCACCTGGGACTTAGCTTTCCCCTTTTGATGAATCTTACCACTCCTTTCCAAGGAGAGACTTTCAATAATACCTTGTCACCTACTTGAAATTCCAATGGCTTTCGTCTGTTATCAGCATAACTCTTTTGTCGGTCACGTGCTGCTTTCAGTCGTTCCTTGACTTGAATAATCTTATCTGTTGTTTCTTGTACTATCTCAGGTCCAGATAGTTGCTTTTCTCCAATTTCTGCCCAACAGACTGGCGTTCGGCACTTTCGTCCATAAAGTGCTTCGAATAGTGCAGCATTGATACTTGTATGATAACTGTTATTATAAGAAAATTCTATCAATGGTAAGTGATCGTCCCAATTACCACCAAAATCAATTACACAAGCTCTAAGCATGTCCTCCATTGTTTGAACTGTCCCTTCGCTTTGTCCGTCCATTTGAGGATGGTAAGCGGTGCTTAGATTCAACTTTGTTCCCATTGCTTTTTGGAAACTTGTCCAAAAATGAGAGATAAAGCGACTATCTCTGTCAGAAACAATTGATAGAAGAATTCCATGTAATGAGACTATTTCATTTACTTATAATTTAGCTAATTGTTCCATACTGGAAGTTTCTTTCATCGGTAGTAAATGAGCTGACTTGGTTAATCTGTCTACAATCACCCAGATTATATCATTACCTTTTCTTGTTTTGGGTAATTTAGTAACAAAATCCATTGTTATCAATTCTCATTTCCAAACTGGCATTTCTAACTATTGCAACAAACCTGAGGGTTTCTGATGTTCAGCTTTAACTTGTGAACATGTTAAACATTTTACAACATATGCTGCTATATCCTTTTTCATTCCTATCCACCAAAATTCTTTCTTAAATCCACTTCCAGGATGCATCGTATACTTAGACTTATGGGCTTCTTCTAATATACGGTGGCGTAGGTTTCCTAATTTAGGTATCCACATTCTGTTCTTATGGAATCTCCAAATTCCATCTGTTACTTATTCTAATTCCTTAATCATTCCTTTTAACTTTCCAGTATCATCCTTGATTACTGATTACTGTACCTTTCTAATCTATTCATTTAAATCTACTTGCAGATTTAACTTAAAAGAACGTACTCTTTTTGGCTTTTCGTGATATTTTCGACTTAAAGCATCAGCTACTACATTTGCCTTTCCTGCATGGTACTGGATATTACAATCGTAATCACTAAGTATCTCCATCCAGCGTCTTTGTCTCATATTCAACTCCTTTTTCCCGAAAACATACCTTAAACTTTTATGGTCAGTAAAAATGGTAAACGTACTACCGTAAAGGTAATGTCTCTAAATTTTAAGGGAAAAATTATATATCCTAATTCTAGATCATGGGTTGAATAATTCTCTTCATGATTCTTAAGTTGTCTAGAGGCGTAAGCTATAATCTTTTGACGTTGCATTAACACACATCCATAACCTAACTTAGAAGCGTCACAATAGACTACAAAGTCTTCAGTTCCTTCTGGTAACGCAAGTATGGGTGCATGGGTTAATCTTTGCTTAAGAATTCTAAAGGCTTCTTCTTGTTTTGGTCCCCATTCAAACTTAACAGATTTACAGGTTAGCTTAGTTAAGGGAATGGCTATTCTAGAAAAATCTCGAATAAATCTTCTATAATAACCGGCCAATCCTAAGAAACTTCTAACCTCGGTTGGTGATTCAGGGGTTTTCCATTTGGTAATTGCCTCGATCTTGGTGGGATCTACATGAATTCCTTCATGATTGACTAAATGTCCAAGAAATTGTACATGTTCTAACCAAAACTCACACTTCGAAAACTTAGCATAAAGCTTTTCTTTTCTCAGCAAACCTAGAAGTGCATGCAGATAAGCTGCATGTTCCTCTTTGCCTTTAGAATAAATAAGAATATCATCTATAAAGGCAATTATGAATTTATCCAAATATGGCTTACATATTCGGTTCATCATATCCATAAATGCAGCTAGGGCATTAGTTAAACCAAATGGCATGACAGTAAATTTATAATGGCCATACCTTGTCCTGAATGCGGTCTTAGGAATGTCCTCTTCCTGTACCTTTAATTGATGATATCCTGATCTTAAATCGATTTTAGAGAAAATCGTGCTCCTTGCAATTGATCGAACAGATCATCGATTCTCGGTAATGGATACCGATTCTTAATCTTGACCTTGTTCAATTCACGGTGGTCAATGCACATATGCATTGATCCGTCCTTCTTTTTAACAAATAAGATCGGTGCTCCCCATGGCGATGAGCTTGGCTGAATAAATCCTTTCTCCAATAATTCATCTAACTGTTTCTTTAGTTCCTACATTTCTGCGGGTGCCAAACGGTAAGGTGCTTTGGCAATTGGTGCTGTTCCTGGTAGCAATGTATTCTGAATTTGACTTCCCTGTCTGGCGGTAGTCCTGGTAATTCTTCTTGTAGGATCGAGTTGTGACCCAAATGAGTCAATCGGAAGAGCTCTAATCTGTTTCAGAGGCGGAAACTAAGAAACAGACGTGAAAAACAGCTTGTTTCACTATTAATCGTCTTGTATATTGATTAAAATCAGTTTACAGATCAAACAACGCTTCGGCAGTAATTCGGTACCGGAAACAAGAGCGTTACAACTGATTTCGCTTGAAAGGTATATATAGGGGTTGAGATTTCGCTTGAGGATGTCAGATGCCAGTTCAAGCGAAATCATACATTATGATTTCGCTTGAACATGTCACATGTCCTCTTCAAGCGGAATCTCTTCCTTCAAGCGAAATTACCTCAAATACAACCTAAAACCTCCTATTTTCTCGTACAACGTGCCCTGATCTAACAATTCTAATACTAGACTCTATACAAGACGAAGTCGACAGACGTATGCACCAACAGACTCCCCCTCGGATGTTGACGAGTCTTAAAGTGTCGAGTCTTCAACGTCTTCAGTCTTTATCAGACTTCGGGCTTTCAGAATCTTGATCCAGCTTTTGCCTTTCTCCAATTTCTCTTGATCAGATCTCTTGATTCCTTAATTTCATCAGCATCAGCAATCTCAGGATCAGAACCTGGCTCTTTGTCATTCAGACTCCCCCTAAACTTGTACTGGGATCGTAGTCTGGCTTTCACAGGTTCAAGCATTGCAACCAGGCTCTCCTGCAAATCCTCTACCCAAAACATAAATTTCATAAAAGATAATATATAACAAACCTAGAAACCTTGCTAACCACTTATAAACACAATCTGAACAAAAAGGTTTATCACGTAAATCACTGATGAACCACTTGAATGAATATCATTTTCATTTCAAACATCTTCAAACAAACTTTCCCAAACCTGTTCGTCATGTTTAGCACTCGGAATTTTGAAAATCAGCTTTTCAACATCAGTTGTCAAAAATCTTTTTGGATTTTTCAAAATTTTTGCTAAAACACACTGAAAATCTTTTTTGATTTTTTAGAAATAACAAAAATGAAATGCAGTAAAGAAATATTTACAAGCAATATTTTTGTGAGTTTGTTTAAGAGGATCATATCAGTTTATGAGACAAATCACCAACACCGTTAAGCTTTAAACATTTTAAGTTCTAAACGATTCACTTAGATTGTCAGTATACTGATCCACTTAAATCTTCACACAAAGTTCAACTGTTTCGAGATACGATAGTAATGTTTTAAGCACTTAAACTTATTTGCGTGTCCCACCTCAGAATATACTCTCGTATCCAGATCCCAATATTCAGTCTTACAGGTGAGTATACCTAGATGATATCTGTAAGGGGTTAAATTGCGAAACCGTGAAAGCTCAGGTCAGAACTTCCGTTCAGCAGAGACATGACGGCTCGACTTTTGGTGGGTCCCCTTTAAAGGATCTTTTTTACAACAGCATTGATTAGCAATTTTATTGTCTTATCATTTATGCTGAGGGCGGCGCTATATTTCAAGCAAGCGTAAAGTATTCTCCGGGGACTAGGCCATTGCTTCCGCATTATCAGAAGTCCCGGGATAATACCCCAGATATCACTGAGTATAAAGACCTAGTATCTCAGAAAGAGGGACCTTTCAAACAAGATTTCGGGGGTTACCCATATATCCGAGAGATGTTAACCACAATATAAGCAAGTTTGAATTTTAGGTTTATATCTCGTCACAATCTACTAAATGTGCAAAAACCTACTGGCATATCATCAGTGAGACCGTTTATCACTAATTGACTTTCCATTTCTTTAGCATGCCGTGATCGTCCACTGAAGTACTATCATTTCCTCTTTTATACAACAAAAATCATTTTTGATTTTATCATGTTTTTGTCTTTTTCAAATTTTCAAATGTTTTTGGATTTTCTGAAATTTTTACTCCCCCTAAAATGCAAACACATTTTAGGAAATTTGAAAACAAACTATACAATAAAGTGACAACTGATATCGAATTACTTCACTTCTCCATCCTCTTGGCATAAACAATCAGAACTCCCCCTCACAACAAACTATTTTCCCATTGTGATTTCAAAACACTTAAGTTTGTTTTAATCAAATGGTTTTTCCGGAAAATAAGTTTCGTTGATTTTATCACTTGTAAGTTAGGGGTTCATCACATTGTTTCTACAAAATACCACTTGTAAGTATGGTCCAATCAAGTTCAACTTAATGACCTTGATTAACCATTTGAATATGAAAACCTTCTTCAACCACTTGCAGGTTCACTCACCAACCATCCCATTTGTAAATCAAAATATAACAATATAAAGATATCACCTGTAGATTTACCAAACAAACATTTCAAGAATGATGCCGATTCCTGCTCCACTCTTACCAATCTTGGGAGCTCCGGCAAGTCAGGAATTTTAGTTAGGAAAAAGTTTCCCCCAAGCCTGACCAGCCTTGGGAGATTCTGGTACACACCTATCCCACCAACATTTTGATTTATAAAAATCTTTGGCACTTTTAACCTTCCCATCAACCATCTTTCCGAAAATATGTTTCACTTTTCCATTAAAAGCCTTTTCAGTATCAAATTCTTTGTTACCAGCAAAGAATTGACCTGAAATTTCAGTTTTACCAACCTTCAACTTCAAATTTTCCTTTGACAATTTTGGAAAATTTTCATCGTTCACCTCTTGAACGGAATTATCAACCTTTTTCTCAACACATGACTCCTCTGATTTTATGGAATCATATTCATTATCAGAACTACTTACAGACTTCACAATCCATCTTTGTTTACTCAAATCGACACTTCTTTTGTAAAATCGTTTCGAAGTTTCACCAACTTCCAACGTCGATTTATCAACACATTTCTTTCTCATTTCAGAGTTAGAGGACACTCCCTGTTTTGAATAAATGGACTCTTGGCAATTCCAAGCAATGTGTCCAGCCTTTTGAGACTTGAAACAGGTTCTTCTGTCAACCCTTTGAGCAAACTTCTTCACATTCCTCTTTACTTGAACAAGAAACTCTTGATTTGATTGTTTCCAAAATGGTTTCTTTGGCTCATCTTCAGAACTTCCTCCTGAAACAAATTTTGTTTTTGGTTTATAATTTTTCTCATTTTTATAATTTTCTGAAGAACTAAAACCAAGACCTTGTTTTTTGAAATTACCGTTGTGGTTTGGTTTCTTTCGATAACCTGAACCATAACCGTAACCCTTTTTCTTGTTCAATCTTTGTTGAACTCTTGAAGTGTACTTTTTAGGTTTTTCAGTAAGATTTAAATCTTTTATTTCAGAAATATTAATTTCTGTTAATTTGAAAACCTGTTTGATCATTTCAGTTTTAACACTTCTTATTGGAAATTCCTCATCAGAATATAATTTGTCTGAATTATTCAAAGTATAAGCCACTTTGATTAATCCGTCATTCAAATTAGATTTTGATAACATGAATTCTTTATTGTAAACCCTTTTAACCGGTGAACTCGGACTCTTTTCTGACGAACTCGAACTTTCAGACTTAGACATCGGTTTTGACTCTTCATCCGTATCCAACACCTGATCGACCACCCTTTTTAATAACTCAGACTCATGATCAGTGTCAGACGCTGTGAATGTAACATCAATATTGTCTGGTAATTCATCAATGATTTCAGACTTTAACTTGATGTTGACTGCCTTTTTTAGACGCTCCTCGTTAGGATTCCTGGGAGAATAACTTTCATGGATCGGGGGCGGACATCTGTTATACTTGACACTTTGTTTCTTACCAGTATCAGTATCTTCAGACTTCTTCTCCATGAATGCTTCAAGACCTGCAACAGTCGGATAAACACGATCAATCAAATAATCACAAGTATTGTAACTTAAAAGTAATCGTTTAATCCTTTCACTCTCAATTTTCTCAAGTTCCACTTCCTGTTTCAGCTTAGCACAGTCTTCGATGTACTCATTGATGACGCTCTGCTTTGGCATTAAAGTTGCGCTCATCTTTGTCATTGCATTTTCAATTTCTGAATTCGTCTTTCTCAGACTATCAACTGTTTTGTTGAGCACATCATACGACTCCTTCACATATTTCACATCAGATAGTAAATCTTTTTTAATCTTTTCCAAATCAGCAATCTTCTTATCTTTCTCCTCACAAACTTTGCATGATTCTAAACACTTCAAACATGGTTTTTCAACTTCAACCATTTTTTCAACTATCTTTTCAACCTCGATAACCTTCTCAACTTCAACAATCTTTTCTACCTCGATGATTTTCTCAATCTCGACGAATTTTTCAATTTCGACTAACTTTTCAACTTCAACAACTTTTTCAACTTCAAATATTTTCTCCACCACTTTCTCAGTTGCTGGTTCAACATTAGTTTCTCCAGCTTCTGTCTTTGTTTTTTCATCAACTAGCCTTCTTGCTGCTTCCAGCTCTTTCTTCAATCTGGCAATCTTCTTCTGATTTAGCATTTCCATTTTATCTGCAAAGAAGAAATTAAATCTGTCAGGATCAAAGCCTTTTCTAGCTTTATTAAGATGTTCTTCTTCATCATCAGTATCAACATCACTTCCAAGATCTGGAAAAATCGGGATTCTTCTCTCACTAGTCTCATCTTCACCCAGAATTTTAGCAACAAAACATGAACCTTGTGGAATATATTTATCCCAGTTAAAACTTTCTGCAGCTAGACTTGAACCTTGTGGAATGTAGTTATCCCAGCTAAATCCTTCGGCAACAAACTCATCATCTTGATCAATTATTCCAAAATAAGCTTTCTTATTTGCTTCCTCGATCATTTTACCATGAGCAGTCTTTGTATCCTTTTGTTGAGGTTGTTGATCAATCTGATGAAAAAATGATTTCTGATAATAGCTGTTCTTTTCTTGATTCCCGGTAGCTTCATTGTGTTTGCATTCTCTCTTAAAATGACCCTTTCCTTTACACCGGAAACAGATAACTTTTGATTTGTCAAAACCCAACGGAGAAGTAGACATTCCTCGAAACTCATCTCTACCGGTAATTTGTTGAAACTTTTCTGCTCTCCTACAAGCACTGGCCAAACACCACTTCACATCCATCAACTGAAGTTCCTCTGCATCAATTTGGTCATAATCTTCTTTTGTAAGCGTCGGATTTCCAATCTTGCCTGCAATCAAACCTTCATACGATTCCAACATAGCAACTAGTGATGCCATGTGTTGCTTGGCTATCTCTGGAGACAAATTTTGACCATTTTGAATGTTCAACGTGACATTGCACTGCAGATTTATTGAATTCTGTTGTTGAGGACTTGATGTTTTAAAGTTTGGATCAAAGCTTGAATATGAAGACGAAGATCCACCACTTTGTGTTACATTACTACCTTTTGTTCCTGATGAACTATCAGCACTAAAACCAGTTTGGATCTTTGGGCTAGGACTGGGGGTAGTCTCAAACTTGTTCCCTCGATAATACAAACTGACATCTTGTTTGGCATTTGGATTCGTCATTATAGCAGTTTTCTGAATGTCCAGCTCCTGCTCTTCAATCTTTTGAATAAATTGTGCCAGATTCATACTCTCAGACTTTCTTGTGTGTTTTAAAATCATCAAATAAGTTCCCCACTTATGTTGTGGTAATGCTTCAGCTAGTTTATCGACCCACTCATCATCCTCTTTCTCAATGTTAAATCTTTTCATTTCCAAAACTAGATGACAATATCTATCAATGGTTTGCTTTGTTGTTTCATGGTCGAAAGCCGAAAACATATCAAACGATTTCTTCAATAACGCCTTTTTGTTTTTAATCATATCTGCACTTCCTTTGAATTTCTGAATCAATGCTTCCCAAATTGACTTAGCTGTATTATCATGTTGGAGCAAAAAAATTAAACTTCTTTAATCGCTTGTTGAAGAATACTTATCATCATTTTGTCACTTGTAAATTTCAATTTGTCACCCTCTTAATAGTCACAAATAGCTTTTTCAATCCCACGTTCATTCTTTGGTTTTTCATAATCTTTCAACAATGAACACCATGCATCAAATTTGTAAGCTTGCACCCAGTTCTCAAATCGATTTTTCCATCCTTGAAAATCTTCAATGTACATGAGCTTTGGAGGTTTCTGATGAGTTCCCGTTTCATTCTCACTGTATAAAGTTTCAGCAGCAGTAACAGGAGCAATCGGTGTAGCAAACGCATTGTAAAAATCCTTGTCCATGTTTCGGAAAATATTTTCACCAAAATACTAGTTCAAGCGAAATACTATACTCAAGCGAAATACCCTTGAAGGGAAATCACAACTGTACCAAAAACAATTCAAGCAAAATCACTCCTCTGAAACGAAATATCACACTTGAAGCGAAAACAGCACCCTGAAGCGAAATCAGATGTAATTTCAAGCGAAACCTCAATTTCAAGCGAAATCTGATAAAATCCTCAAGCGAAAATACGTTTTCAAGCGAAATCTGATGAAGTACTCAAGCGAAATCACGTACTTCGTTCAAGCGAAATACGAACTTTGGTCAATTTAAGTCTGATTTAGTCCGAATTTTGATCTGATTTTCTCAAGGGTTTCTTAAAACACAAATTCGCTTATGATATGTGAAATTTAGTCCATTTTAACCGTGGAAAATGTTTCAATTTAGAAAAGAAGGTGTAGAAGTCAGAAAAACGCCTGTTTTGGCAAGAACTCTTCTTCCTGAGCTCTTATACCACTTGTAGGATCGAGTTGTGACCCAAATGAGTCAATCGGAACAGCTCTAATCTGTTTCAGAGGCGGAAACTAAGAAACAGACGTGAAAAACAGCTTGTTTCACTATTAATCGTCTTGTATATTGATTAAAATCAGTTTATAGATCAAACAACACTTCGGCAGCAATTCGGTACCGGAAACAAGAGCGTTACAACTGAATTCGCTTGAAAGGTATATATAGGGGTTGAGATTTCGCTTGAGGATGTCAGATGCTAGTTCAAGCGAAATCATACATTATGATTTCGCTTGAACATGTCACATGTCCTCTTCAAGCGGAATCTCTTCCTTCAAGCGAAATTACCTCAAATACAACCTAAAACCTCTTATTTTCTAGTACAACGTGCCCTGATCTAACAATTCTAATACTGGACTCGATACAAGACGAAGTGGACAGACGTATGCACCAACACTTCTGGAAATACATCTGAAAACTGGGATACTACTGGAATATCCTTTATTTCTTTTCCTTTAGTGTTAGTGATTATCGAAATCAAATACACTAATGATCCTTTTCTTTTATAACTTGTTGTTTTTATCACAGAGATGAATTTTGTGGATCTAGAGGGTTTATTTCCTTTAATTGTGATCTTTTCACCCCTTGGTAAATTTATTTGGATTGACTTCTGATCACATAAAATACTGGCTTTATTGGTTATTAACCAATCCATTCCTAATACAACATCAAATCCTGCCAAATTCATTGGGTAAAGGTTTGCAATAAACTTTTGATTTAAAAATTTTATTCTTGCTCCCTGCAAGATTTCAGAAATCTTAATGGTTTCTCCATTTGCTGTATCTACTAGACATTCTTGTGGAAGTTTAGTTAATGGTTGTTTGAGAAGTTTTCAAAATGAAGTATTAATAAAACATTGGTTCGCACCAGAGTCAAATAATACTTTAGCAAAAACATCATTAACTAAAAATGTACCGGCGATCACATCTGGGATCATCTTTGCTTCTTCTGCAGTCAGAACAAATGCTCTAGCATTTTTAGTATTCTTGGTATTCGTGCCTGGAGCTAGTTTTGGACAATTTGGCTTGATATGACCTTGTTCTCCACAGTTGTAGCATATCCTGTTGTTAGGCTTCTTTCTGCAATCTTCCTCCTTGTGTCCAGATATTTTACAGAAGTTACAGTATATGGAGCATCTTCCAGAATGCTTCCTTTTGCAATACTTGTAGTAGGGTGCAGAGGTAGAACCTACATTTTTCCCACGATTAGAATTTCCAGAACGGAATTCCTGGGTAAGCCTCTGGGTTAGGTTCCTCCTCTGATTCTCTTCTCGTGTACGGACTAATTCATCAGTTAAGGTGTCTGCTAGTTCTACAGCTTCTTCTATAGTTTGAGGTCTAGCTGCCTTGACTACATGCCTAATTTCACTGATTAATCCCCAAATGTAACGGGAGATTAATACTGGTTTAGGTGAAGCAAGGGTTGGTACTATTCGGGCATATTCAAATAATAATGTAGTATAACCCTTACTATCTACTCTAGTCATCCTAAGGTTTAGGAATTTATTGGCTATCTGTTCCTTTTCACTAGGAGGACAGAATTTTCTTTCTACCATATTTTTAAATTCCTCCCATTCCAAATTGTAAACCCTATCACTTCCCCTAGATTGGAGGATAGTGTTCTACCATTCTAAGGCTGAGTTCTTAAACAGATTGGAAGCAAACATTATCTTATCCTTTTCCGTGCATTTGCTTATTCTTAAGACTGCCTCAGTCTTTTCTATCCAGCGTAGAGATGCAACGGCCCCTTCATTGCCCGAGAATTCCATTGGTTTACAAGACCAGAATTCTTTATAAGAACAGCCATAAGACATGGTTCTTCTTCTTTTGGGAATGGGCACTTGAAGTATGGGTCCATTGTTTACGATGTGTTCAGGTTCAGAGGGTCGTTTACTATCATGTTTACTTTTATTTTCTGCTTCTTTAACCGTTTTGATAATAATTGGAATCGCATCTATTATTCCGTGTGCCACTATGTGTTGCATGACACTGTTATCCACTTGGTTTCCATTATTGTTGTTGTTCGGGTTTTCGTTATCCGGGTTATTGTTACTCTGATTATCATTATTCTGGTTTTCCTGGTTCACTTCGTTGTCCATCTGAATTTTAAACATTTGCCAATTATTAATATCACAAAATAATATTTAAGGCAAACAATCATTCAACACACATATTGGTCAAAAACATCGAGCATTGCGGCTTACTCTTTCTTATATATTATACATCTAATATAAACTAAAACTGGAATTTACAATTACAATACTAACATGCATCACTAACCACGAGGTGGTCTATACTACAACATATTATATATATATATACACATATTTTTTCATACACACATATTATATATTATTATATTATTACTATCTCCACCATCACCTTCACTGATATGGGTTCATCCAGAACTCCATATTATGCTCGTCATACTTCCAGACGAGTCGTTCTCCAACCTGTCTCATCCTCTCGCTACTTTCTAAAATCTCTTCTCCGAAAGTTTGGAGCTCTTGCACATTTTCTGCACTTATTGGGGGTGCAGGTGCTGGTACTGGTTCTGGGTACTGGGGCATGGGTTCTTCCTGGGGGTACGGATTCTCTAAGATCTCAGTAATGTATTCATCATTATCATAGTAGGGATCTAGAGGGTCCAGACCTGGGTAAGCTGCTAGGTTCGGCATGGGTTCGTCGGTTAGGTGGTAGCGTTGTACATAATCCTTATGATCATCAAACCACGGGTCGTAGTCTGGGTCTAAGGGATTGGGTGCTGATATCCTAGGTATCTCCTCTGGGTTGAAATCATGCATTTGGACTTGGTTTTCTAGGTTGTCTTCTATCTCCATCGGCTGCGTGGGAAACAAGGGTAATGGTTGTGGGGCTATGTGTTACTCCAGGTTTGGGTCGGCAACAGTGGTTGCTAGGATATGAAAATTGGCTAAGCTCCTATTAAGCATATCTTGTGTATGGGCATCTGTCTCTCTTTTAGCGGTTGCTAGAATGCGCTGCTGTTGTAACTTTCTCATTCTCTTCCTACGCTCGTGTGCTCCCCTACTGAACCATCCTCTCTTTTTCTGAGGGAATGGCTCTTCAGACTGAGCCTTAAATACGAATATCCCTTCTTCATTGTCAGCTGAATACCCTGAGAGGGCAGGCTGTGAAGAGGTGCCTTCGCTACTAGGTGAGCCAGACAACTGACGATAAGCGTCAGAGGGTCCTTGATCACTCATGCTATAAACTAACAAATAGTCAAATAACACACAACAATAAAATACAGATATGCACGTATTTCCATAATTAATTTCCTAACAATTTGAATAATATCTTGGTGTCAGCAGAACACTTCTGTGGCTGAATCAGTGGCTTAGCTCTGATACCACCTTCTGTCGCAACCCCCGTCCCCTATCTGTGTCGGGAACGGGCGGCCCCGAGACCAGTTTTAGTGGTATCGGTGTTTATCATTTTAGTAGCGGAAATTTCATCAGGACCGTAGTTAGGAAATATTTTATCAGAGTAAATACCACACTTTATATAAATATATTGGGATAAAACCCAAGTTTCATTACAAAATGTTTTATAAGAATAAATCCTATTTTATTTAAATAAAACATCTTCTTTTATTTAGGTAACTTTTATAGCCACTTTTTCCAAGCCTTCAGTGCTGTCCAGCTAGCTTCTAGTTGACTTTCACATTTACGTTTAAAAACATTTTGTCAGTGGGAAATACTGGTGAGTGAATCCCAGTTTAATCAAGAAGAGTTTTATCTTTTAACAGTATTGAGAGCTATTACAATGTTTATTTCTACACAATTACTCATTCAGTATTGTCAATCCTGACTGGTGGGTCATATTACACATTGGCTAACCCTTTGTCCAATGGTAACGTGTTCCACATTTTGTATACAAAACCCCAACATACCGGCAGTAATTGAAGAACTACAAAGACTCAATCACTGCTTAATCGCATTGTAAAATATTTAAGATTTTGTAAAAACAGTTTACAAAAAGGAGATTACTCACATTGCTGTCTTAGATTTCCTTTAAGGGTTTCCTAGTGGTTATCTATTAATTACATAAATGTACACATGTTAGTATAATAACCCAATATTTACATTAGCAATACCCTCCTCGAGATGGCATTCCAATGACTAAGTCGGGCAGAACCACGACAGCCATTACGGAACCCTGGATCAATCGGGCACGTATCTAATACGTAACCGGGGTTATAATACTTACAACGGGGCAGAACTTTGTTAATTAGGGGGGTATTATACCCGAGAATTATATTTGCTATGCAGAATATAGAGAGAGAGATCGAGTTTTGAACGATTGAAACTAAAGTCCGAAGGTCTCTATTTATAGGTGACCCTTTGCCTTCCCTCGCGGCTCGCGTAAGATGTAGCCAAGGGCTACACAGCCGCGTAGTAGGTGTGTAGGGCTTAGCTTCGTCGATTCAACAAACTAGCTTCTCCGGGTGGCCTGCCACATGGCGGGCTAGGGTTTCGTCTTGTGGCACTATGTCGCGGCCCGCGTAGGAAGTAGCCAAAGGCTGCGCGCCCCGCGACAGCCTTTTGAAATTTGTTTTTATTTAATTTAAATAAAATTAAAGATATTCGGGTCCCTTTTCACATACGGGGTATAATTTAGGACATATAAGGATATTTTAAAATATATTAGGGGTGTCGGAAATATTTTGGAGAGTTGTTATAACCGACGCGTGAGGGACCATACCCGGAGGAGAAGTTCTTCAAGCCGCATTCAACTGAGAGAATTATCTTTTCGGAAATTTTGCTCTTAAAATAAACTACAGGCTAGAACTTCTTTTCGGTTTTAGATTTCTTGTGTTTTATGACCTACTTATTTAAAGTTTTAGTTTGTGTTTTTATTAGGAACTTGTTGTAATTCTCTCTATTTAATGAATGATGGTTTTCAAAATTATTTGGTGTTTGGATGATGTTGTAATGGGTAAAACACACTTGGATGGTGAAGGATGCTAAGTGAAGCTTGAACCAACACCCGATGCACAAAAACAGAGCCTCCCGAACATTTTTCTTCATTATAGCAAGTTCAGCACGGGCCGTGCCCAGCCAACACTGTCCCGTGCTCAAGGGTCTGGAGAAAAACGCCCAGTTCAGGTAACTAGACACGGGGCATGTTCGTTGAACACGCCCCCGTGCCCAGCCTTCTGTTACATTTTGTTACTTTCTGTTACTGGCAATCTGAACACGGGGTCGTGCCCGGTCACCACGGCCCGTGTCCAGATGCCCAGTAACATAAAGTTTTTTGTTTAACACACCTTTTTACACATTCATTCAACCTAAAAACTTATTTTTGGGACACATTGAGGACAATGTGTAATTTAAGTGTGGGAGGGATGCTAAAACCTTGAATTTTGCAAGTCCTAATTACAAGTCTTACACAAAACTCTATTGGAACCGCTAAACACCCCAAATTTTTTCAAAAAGCTTTTCATTTTTTTACTTGTCTTGGTTTAAATTGGGAATAACAAGCTCTAAAAAGGTTATATTTTTACAAATTTACAACCGATAGCGTCGTGATAAAAAGAACCAACATAAGAAAATTATGAAATGGCATGACAAATCTAGTTAAAATTTGATTATATATACTTGATCACATTAAAAACCCATTCCCACAAAAAGTGAGTTTTGAGCCTTTAATTGAGCATACAAATACACATCTTTAAACTAAATGCTCACCTTTCGTTTCTTGTGTGAATAGCCGCTTGGTTTCTTAAGACTCTAGAACTTGCCATGACAATACATTCCCAGTCCTTACCAACTTAAACCCAAGTAAGTAAATGATGGAGACATTAGGAGTAACCCTTTTTATTTCAACACCATTATTTTTTCTTTTTTTTACCACCTACCCAAAATCCCCCTGGTTAACCCCTTTGAGCCTAAACCTTTTCATTTCTAAACCCAAAACAAACACCCTTTACCCACCAAAAACCCTTTTTTTAAACCATTTATTTTAGTAAAAAGCTCGGTTTTCATGTGACATTCCTTATAAAAAAAAATGATGAAGTTTAGCAATAAACAAACAAGTTCATCAAAAGAAACTTTGTTTGAAAAATGCTTCATTAAATAAAAAGTCACAAAACAAAATGTTTTACGAAAACCGACGCTTTTTACGCCTTTCGCCTTTTTCTACTAACCACTAACCAAAAACCAACTACCTTTAACCCAAGCCTAACCCTTCCCCAAAGTCCTCTTAATATTTACAAAGGTTTATAGTTAAAAAGGAGGAGGATTGATTGCTTGGCAAGTATATGGTAGAAGTAAGTTCCATGCCGGTCTCGAGTGTTTCACAAAAATACATCTTCGGCCGAGTGTTGAGTAATCCCCCCTGAGGTATGTGAACTTGTATATAAATGAAGTTTTAAAGAGGCATGTTATGCCCAAATAACTAATTTCTCTTATGTAATGTTCTAAATAAATCATAACGAATAGGATTGTAAATAACATAAAAATAAAACCTAATAAAGATCTTGGAATCCCGACACTCTAGACAAGCCCAAAACTTATGTTCTACCCATTCCATTTGGGTGTGTAAGCCACATTATAAAGAGTTTTGCTTGAGAAAAAACAAAGATTCAAGTGTGGGGGTATTTGATGTGTGTAAAATACAACATATAAATTACATCAAATGGGGCATAAAACTAACCCTTTTTAGTACTAATGTTGGAAAAAGTGTGCTTTTGTCTTCCTTTTGTATTTTCAGGGTTAAATGAGCGTAAATGAACAAAAGAAGCAAAAATACAGCTAAATCTAACATAAATGCAAGAAAAGGAAAAAACGTGGCATGCCCGACCCCTCGACAACATCTTCCCAAGCAAAAACAAAACATCAGAAGGCTGAACACGCCCCGTGCCCAGCGGACAGGGGGCGTGCCCAAGTGTCTGTAGAAAAGACAAATTTGTAGAAGCTTCAATTTCCCAACACGGGGGCGTGCCGAGCTCCACACGGCCGTGGTCAACGCTAAGATTCGCATAATCCAAGCAAATCTTGATAGTACAGATATGCTTCTGCACACGGGGTCGTGCCCAGCGAACACGGGGGCGTGGTCAACTAATACAGACAAACTGCATTAAATGAAGAAAGAGAAAGTGGATGGACACGGGGTCGTGCCCAGTGGACACGGGGCCGTGTCTGGGCTTCTGTGCAGGCTATAAATAGGGGTGCTTGGTTCATTTCAAAGGGATCCCTTGATAAACCACCTCTCTCCCACTTCACCCACACTCCACCACCATCATAACACCCACATCCACCACCATCATCCATCATAGAGTGTGTGTAGTAGTCTCGGGATCCAAGATTGATAGTAAGAGTTCTTGACAATCAAAGGCCATGTTTGCCTAAGTCTCTTACATCACTTGGTGAAGACAAGCATTTAGTGTAATACTTTTGTTTTTTAATCTTTTCGCACTTTTTATTTGGTTTTGTATTAATGACTTTAATAACTAGTTTCTTATGTTGAAGGTGAAACTTCCTTATCATATGTCCGTGGTGTCTTGGCATTATTTTACTGTCTATATAAAATAAAAGATTTACACCATTCATATCTCCATGGTCTATATGGAGATATGTTGGCTACCTGGTCGGGGGTTAAGGGAATGATTTAGTAAGGTTCTTGCCTTGTTCAGTGTATAGATCCTGCAAGGACCTGGGTCAAGCTTACTAGGACCTCCTTCAATACCCACTGGTATTGGATGGCGGGGGTGCGAATGGCTTGATCCCCTCATATGTAAACTACTATTAATACATTAACCCGGCTACTTGGGATTGTATCCCTCCTGACTCAAACCACTTAGCCGAGGGTAACGTCACCTTCAAAAGAGGGGCCTACCACATTACGCATTAATATCTTAATTAATTATCTTCCAATAATTCAACCCTTTAGGATTTTATCCTTGCTAACTCAAACTACTGGGTTGAGGGTAACGTCACCTTCAAAAGTGGGGCCTACTACTATAACTAAGATAATCTCTTAAAAAGTGCAAAAGTGCGGAAAACATCAAAGGTTACACTAAAGGCGAGTCGGATCCAAGTGATTCATCTTGTCTATCTGTTTTATTTTATTTTCAGCATTTTTTATTTTTATTTTTATGTTTAAAACCTTTTTCTAAATTTTTGATTTGATTAGACGTTGAGGATAAACCGGCACTAAAAGCTCTTGTGTCCTTGGACGACCTCGGTATCTTACCAACGCTATACTACGCTCACGATGGGTGCACTTGCCCATATGTGTGTTTAGTGTTAGTAAAATATCGTGTTTTATAAATTTAAAACTTGACTAAAGTGTTAAAAAGGGGTAAAAATATACTTAAACATATATAACGCTACACACACATCAGTAGTTATGTTGAAATGTGTTATTAATGAAGATATCAAGAAATGGTATTAAGTGAGTGATTTCCGAAATCACTTCTTAGTTTGTTTAAGTAAGGTAGCATTCTAGTTAATTAAGTATGTTGTTTGAAGTCAAATATGGATTTAGTTGAATGAAATCGATGATTTTCGATAAGTAGATCGAATGGGTCAAAATGATGTCTTGTTGTTATAATGGAATGAAGCGTAAGAGATGGCTACGGTAATATAACCGGGTAATGGGTAGAATTGCACATAAGTACGCTAACCGGGAAACGGAGACGTGGATTAATAGTCAAAAGACTCGGTTGTGAGTTATGACTAATGGGTAAACAATTCCGTGAATGGAACTTGGGCTAACAAAGTTTGATTTCGTATAATTGAATTAAATGAATGAGTTTAACGTATACCGGGTATCGGGTGTGTAAGCCCCAAGTACGAAACTCCGGATAATGTAAAAGTATTATGGCTATAATGTTCATGTAAGTTTTGGGTTAAAACAAATGAGTCGTTTGATTAAAACATGAACGGGTCGAATAATTCGTAAATGAATAATAAGCCAAAAAAGGTATAAGTTAAGAATTTCCTTAACCCGGATGTTGGATTTCAAGTTCACATGTTAGAATATTAATTTATGATCATGTAGGAAGAAACGGATCGTAAAACGGACAAGAAATGAGAAAGTTATGACCAAAATGGTAAAAATTCGTTAAGCTGAAAGTTGCAGGTCTGAACCAGGCGCAAGGTTGCGCCCCCCCTGGCACAAGGTTGCGCCCCTGACTGATGTCTTCTGTATTGCGCCAGAACTGGCACAAGGTTGCGCCAGATGGGTTTTTCTCTTGCGCCAATCGCTGGTTCTTTCATATTTTTCGCATTCTTCAACTCCAAACTTGTGAGAAGGCTATCTAACTATGTTATATGCATTATATAACTATATGTAAGTATGTAAGCATGTACGTATAGACGTGTTTATGTATGCATGTATGTATGTAGGTATGAAGGTATGTAGGTATGAAATGTATATGAACATACGTGTGTAGGTACTTATCCATGAAGTAGGATTTGTTATGCATGAAAGAAAGGATCTTATATATATGCTTATATATAGCTCTAACATGTTTGAATAGTCACGTTACTAATGGTGTGCCTTGAGAATGGAACATGAATGCAGATACGTAAGTATTGGGCTTACAAAGATTGGATGCTTGGTGTAAAGAAGGAACTCAAAAGAATATTATACCGGAGTTGTATAAAATGATAGATTGCTAAGTGGTTATGTATATTTTTGTGTCTTTATACTAATGAATATGATGTCACCAATTATTAACATGTCGGGTGACCGCAGGTTCGTCGGATATTCATGGCGGACTAGTGATCGAGGGTCGAGTTAAGATCAAGGATTGTACGGGGATGTGATCACATGTTGGAAACCATTTGTAATGTAATTTTCTTGATTAGGTATGAATAATGTAAAAGATTTAAATCAAGTTGATTCGAATGGTTTATTAATAAGTTGTATGATTGTCAAGAAAATAATTTTTTAAGGCTCTTTTTCCGCTGCGTCGTTTTTAAGTTATTACGTGTTAGGGTGTTTCATATAGTAACCCAATTTCACTTTATCCCTACGTCACGAGACAGAATCCCAACGAATTTAGTCAGGCAGAGCCTTGACATTTGTTACGGGGTCTAGATCAATCGGAAAGGGTAATAGTGATCAGGGGTTAAAACACTTAAAACGGGGCAGGGCTTTATTATTATTATGGGGTGAATTACTAAAATAATAAAAATTATATATATGTATGTAAAGAAGAGAGAGGCGACAAAGACAGTGCAAGAAAAATAGCAATTCTCAAATGTTTGAGGATGATCCTATTTATAGGAGCTCAAAATTGTTGGAGCTAACCTTAGAAAGGCACGTATACAATCATGCACACTGACACGTCCTTTTGTTGCATTAAATTTTACTTCCACATACACTAATATGAATGCATACATGCATTTACCAAAGTATTTTATTATTTTATTGAAAGATGGAGGACACGTCCTTTTTTAATGTAAATCTTTGATTATTATTTTTATTAATTTATATATTATAATTAATTCAGCTGCTTCACTTATTTGGCTCGTATAACTTCTAAAATATGACGTTTTATAAAACAATGAATATGTCATTTAGAATGAGAATAATCTTATCTACATTTTGAACCAAGTTTCATTAAAAACGGAGTAGGTTCAAATATAATATATTTTTATAATTAAATTATTAAATGATTCCTAGGTCCGTCTAGGTACTTCATATTTCTAACATTCAACTTACCCATGATCTATTCGTGTAAAGATTTTGGGAATGTTACAAACGACGATTTATTGCACTAATGTCGATGAATAAAATTGCTAATTTAGCAAAGCAACGTCGATTGCATGCTCCAAAGGTCCTGGATCCAGACACAGCAAAAGGGAATCATTCTAAATTTACCGTGGGTGAATTAATATCAACTAATGGGACAAGGAAAAATGAGGTTTCCAATCAGAATTTGGCAAAACCTGCTTCTATTAAACACAGATCAAAGAAACGTTTGGTTCTCGTTGATGAGGATGATGACACATTTCAAGGTATCGTTTTAGCGATCTTAAAGTTCATTTAATACTCGTGTAATAACAAATTCGGTCAGACACTTACTTTTCATACTAATTTACCGTTATGTACTTCTATATGTTAATGAAGTAGATATGGAACCAACTTCGGAAGATGATGGGAATGAGGGGCATATTATGAGATCTCAAGGTAATTTTGTTTAGCGAGTAAACTATTTTTTTATTATTTTGTTTGTAATCTTTATTTATTGATATCGTTGTATTTAACTACGAAAATGTTATATTGACCAAGATGATGAATATGACGACATGGACCTTATTGCATCTGCAAATAATGGTGATGAGATACAAGGGGATGATAACCATGATTATTTGGAAGATGGGGACGATGCACTAGTTCAATATTAATTACATGGTCCTGAATTAGAAAAAGAAATAGGTTCTGTTTAACTATTTATACCATGATTTTGGCCGGATTGCTATTTGTGATACACACACTTGTATGTGTGTGTGTGTGTGTGTGTGTATATAATGTATACATGATTTCAGAAATATACAAGACCAATAAAAGAGGGCCAACAATGCTGCATCTTGTGAACACGCGGAAATTTGACGAGCGAGAGATCATCATATGTAATAAATTTGGATAACCCGTGGGACCAGAGGAGAAGGATGTGGTATGAAAGTTCACTATATTTTTTGGTACAATAGCTCGTAATCATAGTTATGCCTCATTGACCTATAGTTCATGGCATAAGGTGCCACATAAAGATAAAATTTGGGAGTATGTCTTGGTAAGGTTTTAAGCAATTTTATTTCTTTTATATCTTTTATTTCATTTTTTCAAAACTGAATTATAACCTTTTTAAAGGAAAATCTGACGTGCCCTATGCTGCTAAAACTTACGTTTTAAAGGCTATTGGAAACGCCTATAAGGGACACAAATGTAGGTTCAAGAAAAAGAACTTCTATGCATATAAGGACAATAAAACACGATTGATGAACCGACCTAAAAACATTCCGATTGATGATTTCTCACAGTTGTTGAGGTTGTGGAGTAATGAAGACGTGGAGGTAATTTTATAGGCAATTAATCTATTACTAGTTACTAGCATGTGCTTTTTAGAGTTTTCTATTAGTTAAGTCATTTATGTTAATGTGTATCCAGAAGCGTTGTTTGCGGGCTAAGGAAATTCACATGTCTCAAAAGAATATGCACACTGCCGGCCCAAAAAATTTCGTTAGAATTCGTGAAGAGATGGTAATATGTCTTAATTTTGCTATTGATTAGTGTTTTTGAATGTCAAAGATGCTGACGATGACCCAAACAAGGAATTACTTAGTTTAACCAAAGTATTTGAACGTAAATGGAAAAGGACTAAAGAGCGTGCATATGTTGATACTTATGATGACACTGCAACGAAAATTGCAAGTTCTTTCTAGTTTTTTATTGAGATTTTTGTGTGACGTATCACGTATGTGTTTTTAAAAGTTAGTTGCTTGTTTAATGGTCCAAATCAGTAACCGTAACATGTTTTAAGATCCATTCTTAAGTCTAGTAAGTTTTAGTTTTAAGAGACTAGACATACTTGTATCAGAGTAAGTATGTCATATAATGCATAGGTATTGCTATTGATATTGATTTGTTATAGGGCTTTGTATCATTTACTTATAAGGAAATTCACATGTCTCAAAAGAATATGCACACTGCCGGCCCAAAAAGTTTCGTTAGAATTCGTGAAGAGATGGTAATATGTCTTAATTTTGCTATTGATTAGTGTTTTTGAATGTCAAAGATGCTGACGATGACCCAAACAAGGAATTACTTAGTTTAACCAAAGTATTTGAACGTAAATGGAAAAGGACTAAAGAGCGTGCATATGTTGATACTTATGATGACACTGCAATGAAAATTATAAGTTCTTTCTAGTTTTTCGTTGAGATTTTTGTGTGACGTATCACGTATGTGTTTTTAAAAGTTAGTTGCTTGTTTAATGGTCCAAATCAGTAACCATAACATGTTTTAAGATCCATTCTTAAGTCTAGTAATTTTTAGTTTTAAGAGACTAGACATGCTTGTATCAGAGTAAGTATGTCATATAATGCATAGGTATTGCTATTGATATTGATTTGTTATAGGGCTTTGTATCATTTACTTCATATTTTTATTATATATTTTATATTCCATACATTCTTGAATTCTTATTGCTAATGAAGTATCTTAGTATTATTTGAATATAATTAGGAGATTTATGAACCAAATTGTGAAATTGCTAGTTATAATCTATGGTAAGGGTTATTTTAGGTGTATGAGTTTGCATCTCTTTGGTTATAGTTATTATCTTTGTAGAACCATATGATTGTAAACATATTAATATCTCAGTTACTTTCTAGCAACTCTTGTTAAAATATATTCTAGTAGATGATAAAATTTTCCAACACTCGTTTTGTTTTGTATTCTTTTTAGTAAGCAACTTTTATTCTTGATTTACTGGTTGTAAAATTAAAAAAAGTATATTATTTTCTTTTGAAAGAACAAAGGAATAATTACAAACCTACAGAAGATGAAGTGCTTCGGTCGATCCTTTTACGGCTGTAATGAACAAGGAGTATAATGGCTACCTACGACTGTATGGTAGAGGTGTTACTAAAACAACGATGAAAAAGATGGATGGTGGTGAGGAACCATACATGATTCCGAGTGGGCTTATGGAATCATTCAAAGCGGATATTGAAGTTAAAAAAACACAGTTGCTTGAAATGCGAAAAGAAATTGAAGAGGACCATCAAAGGAAAAAAGCTGAGCTAGAAGCTATGCAAAAGGATTTTGATAGTCAACAAGCAAACTTTGAAGCTATTATGCGAAGTATGATGAAAAAGCTAACTATAGGTGTACTTCAAGACCTTAGAGATGATGGGTAGGAGGTTTTTGTTGCATTTTACCATTTTATTTAATTGCTTTATTTTTATTACATTATTATTTTGAGTTTGGACATATGTTAAATTATTATATAACATTATCTATTATATTTATGTTATTATTGTGTTGATGTAATTATTGAGATAATATTGCATAATAATGGAAATTTTAGTACTTTAAACAATAATGTTATAGAGTTGCATTTGATGTTAGAAAAAAGTAGCATTTTTCTACTAAAAATATAATAATGCTTGCATTTGACTCTAACTAAGGTTGCATTTGAGTAATAGAAAAGTTGCATATAAAAATGTTGCATCTGAATAGTAAATGCAGCCTTTTGAAAAAAGGTTGCATTAGACATTGAAACGGTTGCATTAGGTCTAATGCAACTTCACCTAATGTAGCTCTTGATAAAGGTCGCATCAAGTCTAATGCAACCTTTTTAAGACCTAATACAACTATTTTCAAGGTTGCATCAGCTTCATTTTCTTATAGACAGACATTTTATTTGCAACTAGTTATTGTTTTCATTTTTTTACTGAGTCACAGCGTTGTTACCATTCAATGCTAATATTATTGTGGTTCCTATCTTGATATTATGATCATATGGATTTTGTGTGCTACAAACGAACTCAAATGTTTACATGATTATCAGTTGATGATTATTTTGTTTTGTCTTTTTCCTAGGCAATGGATCTTCGCCATTGTGGTCCTTATTAAAGACTCTGATGATGTGATTGGCAACTAGTATTTGTTTTGCTTTTTTTTTCTAAGCCTCGTTGTTAACATTCAGTGCTATTGTTTTTCCTAGGCTTTATCCTGTTGTCTTTTCTACGCTTTATCTTTGCAGTGCTTTTGCTTGATGTATGCAGCTATTGTAGATATACCATAGTATATTGTGTCTTAGGATAGTATTTGGTCGTAAGTAACTTAAGGCATTGGTTACTATTAGTATGATCCCTAGTTAAGGCAATGGTGATATTTATTCTCTATAGTATTAAATAAGTTGAGGTAATCTTGTTTTTTGCAATTAGTTATTGGTTTGATGTGTATGATCCTCATAAATGTTTGGTTTTTGTATCCCGTTGTTTTTTGATTGCTCATTGTCTTACCAATCATGATAAGTTGCCGTTTCCCTTTTCTTTGCTTACTAGGCCGTGATGATGTTCTGAATCTTTTACTTAATGTTTATTAATTTAGTTGATATTACTATGACGTTGTTGTGCCTTTCAGTTGGCAATGGAAAGGGCTATGATGATACTCTGAGGTATATTGTCAGCCTATGTAGCATAATGTATGCTTTTTATGTTAGCATTTGTAAAGTTGTTTGTGGTTTAATTATAGGAGTAATGTAGATTAACGTATGGTTTTGATGTTACTCTTAGCAACCTTTTCTCAATGCTTAATGATGAAGTTCTAAAGGCTATGATGGAATTGTGTGCCTAATAAGGTTTGTCATTTTAATATTCTTACCATGTATTTAGTTTGTTTTTCCAATACAGTTGTATAATCATTGTAGCTTTATATTTGATTTTGATGTTACTTTAGGTAGTCTTTAAACAATTGGGGTATGTTAAACTGAATATACGCGTCATCTCACTAATATGCGATGGATTATATATTGGAATTGGCAACTTAATGTACCCAAAATGCCTTGGGTTATGACGTGGTCCAACACATCTTCGCATTTTCCAATTTGATTTGCACCACGACATTCACGTTGTCAAACTTCAAGTTTAAGTCCAACTAATGGACTTCACTGCTGACTTGCATGGCCGATGGTGTAGTCACTAATGGAGACCAAGCGCTACGAAACGATTTAGCAAAATAGCTTAAATTAAGTTGACCTTCACAATGGATTTCAAATTGATGTAATTTGTTGTATTTAACTTCTCCCATCACACAATATGTATAGGGTTTAAAGATTAGATATTGTCAGGTGGTATAATTAATTGATCTTTAAATTCTCTAATACTTAAGTAATTTTCTGTTGTTTTTGTATTTGCTAAAAGATTATCTACCTTCCAATCTGTATTCAAAACTATGTTCTATAGAAAATGTATTATGCGGCAAGACACAGTTACAAATACCAGTTAATATTAATATATATCAAAGGGTCTACATATTTACACACCTTATTGCCTATTTCCACACCCTCCAAGACGCCTCGTATAGAGCTATACGAGGCGTATGCTTTTCCGACCAGCTCTGCACCAAAGAACAATGTCAAATCAGTCACATCAGACGGGGAGTCTAGGTCTGTACGAGGGGCTCATACGAGGCACTAAGACGCTTTGTATAGGCCTATACGAGGCGTCTTAGTGACTGATTTGACTATACGTTTGACAAGTGACTTAAAGCTATACGGGTAGTATAGAGCTATACGAGGCGTCTATGTCTCACATAAAGTGCAAGATTCCGTCACATTCTTTGTCATTCATTCTGTTGTTCGTTTTTTTTTTCATTCATTTCATTCATTCTGCTTCTTCGAAAGAATTGACATTTGTGTTCTTGTCATCCCGAAGTGTTGAAATGTCATCATACTGGGACGACAACTATGTCTTCGGGCAGTATTCTAGCGACAACTGGGTGGCCAAAAGCGTTCCGGTAACAGTTATTAACTTAAATATTTTAATTAGTTATTGTTTTAGTTTATTATTTACTAATGATGATACGGTTCTTTATTTTGGATGAGTCTGGTGTTCCCGATTCTAATGAGCAAGAGGATGTTGTGTCTAGTATACAAGGAGAACAAAACAAACCGTTTCTAGATTTGAACAAGCATCCCCCTGTTGATGAAATAGCCCCTGTAGATGACTCATACCATGCTTGTCAACCAAGTTATCTGACGCAACAAGGGTATCCGGATTATAGATACGGGTGTGAATACGGAGGAGACGGTGGATACGGAGGAGACGGTGGATACGGAGGAGACGGTGGATACGGAGGAAACGGTGGATACGGAGGAGACGGTGGATACAGTGGATACGGAGGATATGGTGGATATGGTGGTTATGGTGGATATGGTAGATATGGTGGTGAGACACCTCCCATCCAGGACAGTCTGTACTTAAAAAAGCAGGTATTAATTACTATTTTTTTATTATTATTTAATTATTTTTATTATTATTAGTATTATTATTAGTATTATTATTAATATTATTATTATTATTATTTATTTATTAAAATTATCTATTATTATTGTCGATGTTACAGGTTTTCAACTCTTTAGATGAACTAAAGAATCGGATACAAGAAATAGCAAACGCGGATGGTTTCGTTATTGTCACCCGTCGATCAAAGAAAACCGGGGGAAGAACCGGGAGGGTATGGCTTGAATGTGATCGTGGTGGTGAGCACCAGACTACAGCAACACTTAGAAAAGCCGGAAGCAAAAAAACCGATTGCCCGTTTTACCTGCTGGCTGTGCAAAACCACCCGTATGAAACCTGGGAGATTAAAGACGGAAAAATTGAACATAACCACGAACTTTGTGAGGACTTGTCGGCCCACGCATTTGTGCGAAGGTTTACTCCAAGCGAAATGAAACTGATCGAGCAGCTGACAGCTCAAAACATGGAGTCGCGCAAAATATTTCAAACGATAAGGAAGCAGGACCCCGACAGGTTTCATGTTCAGAAAGACGTTCAAAACGTTGTGGCAAAGATTAGAGCCGAACAAAGACAAGGATTGACTCCCATGCAGTCACTAGAAAACATACTGATAAACAACAACTTTATTTACTAGACACGGGAGGAACCCGGAACAGAGATCGTAACAGAGATCTTATTTCTTCATCGGGACTCGAGATGCATGTGGCGTGCATTCCCCCACGTCATGCTGATCGATGCGACGTACAAGACAAACATATACAATATGCCCTTTATCCAGATTGTTGGTATGACGCCTACCAACAAATCGTTTATTATCGCGCATGCCGTTGTTAGTAAAGAACGGGGTGATAACTTTGTGTGGGTGCTTCAGAGGGTCAAGTCAATGTTGGATGAATGCATGGAGCCCTTGACTTGTTGAGGGGAGAGGCAATTAGGAAGCTAGATGTCTTGGAGCGCTTTCATTCATCATGTGGTTGCCAAATGTGGCACAGCTGTGGGTTGCCCTGTGCTTGTAGGATAGAAAAGTACATGCTTGAAGGTAATAATTGTTAAACGTACAACACTTGTGTGATATATTTCCGTTAATCATGTGACTTAAACAATGTTGTTTTTAACCGTGCAGAGCATCCGATTCAACTCGAAGACATAGACGTCTTCTGGCGGAAACTTAACTTCCAAAGTTGTAAATTGATAGACGATGACGTGGACGTGGTCGAAGAGCTAAATATTGTTAGACAACAATTAAAGTCGCAGCCTGATGTCAAAGATTAAAGCGGTGTTGACTCCAAAGAAATCTACCAAGAAACCACCGGTTGTCCAACAAAATACTCGTGGCCGACCAACAACAAAGCAGGTACAACAAAGGTTGGACGAGGCCTCTCGTATAGATGAAGAATTGAGGAGAAGCTCATTCGGTGATGCAAACACGTGCTTTGAAGGTTCCCGACAAAGTAAGTACGATAAACCTCGCCACAGCTCGTACGTTCCGTCACAGGCCTCTCAACAGTCGGTTATAAGGTCCCAAAAACCCAAAGCGAGCCTAAGCCGTTCAAAGAGTTCTAAGAAGAAAGAGACACGAGGTGCTCACGGTTTTCCTTTAATCATTGGGGACGAGTACGTGGGAATCATCAAACAGTTTAAGTATGCCATTCCGCCAGTGTTCCATCCGTACGTCTCGTCATACGAGATGTGATGTCGGACGGTCATTGTGGGTTTCGGTCTATGGCTGTGGGCTTAGGTATGGATCAGAGTTCATGGGGGCTCATTCGAAGGGACCTTGTCCAAGAAATGGATCAGAACGAATCGATCTGGTTCCCAATATTTGAAGCATGGGATAAAGGTTATTTTTACACGCATCGTCAGGGCCTAATTTGGGATTCAGTGTCCAGTTGTGGGCAGGATCACTGGATGGACTTCCCCTTACCAGGACTTCTTATTGCACAAACGTACGGTATCAGGGTGCACCTGTTAACGACAACCATGGGTGCGAGTTCCACTTTCTTCCCGATACTAAGTCCTCCGGCTAATCAACAACCATTATTCATAACGCTTACACATGTTAACGAGAACCACTTCATAAATGTTAAGCTGGAAGGGGATTATCCAATGCCACCAGCAAACGGGCTATGGTTGACCCACCGAACACCCCATATGGAACAATGGGAAGATATGTACTTGCCACGTCTAGAATGGTATACATCGATAATGAATCCTCCGCCAAGATCAAACCCCAGTCTTAATTACATCGACAGTGATACGGAAGAATGATTTTTGTAATTAATAGTATTTTTTTTATTAATTCCTATAATTTTCTACAATTTCTTTAATTTTTTTTATAATTTATATCATTTTTCAATAATTAGAATTGATTAAAACAGGTTAATAACATTTTAATAAAAAAAATTAAACATATACGCCTCGTATAGAGCTAGACGTGTCGTATATGATTGATCAAAAGACCATTTTGCCCCTGGTATGCCCCTAATCTAGGCTTGATCAAAAACCGCGACGGGGGCATATGGACAGAGGAGGCCCTACCAGAGCATTTCGAGCCCGTTTATCATCCTGCAGATCCTGCTGATGTAGTGCCTGTGGAGGAGCCTCCGGAGGATGTAGACGGTGCAGCGGTGCCACAGCCACCGCCACCTGCCGGGGCGCCTCAGTTTCCACGTCACGTTATTCAAGGTCATGCCCCAGGAGTTGCGCTACATCCGGATGTACGAGCCGAGCTTGACAGGCTCAACGATTTGGTAGGTTGGCTGGTACGGGCCGAGCAGGATAGACGAGAGAGAGAGGGATTACCCCCGATACCGCTTCCACCGGCTCGAGCACCACATCAGCAGCAGCAGCCGCAACAGCCAGATCCATATTCGGATTTGGATGCATAGACCTGTTGTTGTTTTTATTTTTATTAGGGATGTACAAACTTATCTTATATATTTTTGTTATGGATGTACAAAGTTATCTTATATATGTCATATTTATGTTTGTTTTCAGTTATTCGGTTACCTAATGATTGTTGTCTTAAATTGAGATAATACGGAAACAAAATACGTTTTGAATATAATACAGAAACAATATATGCCCTGAATATAATATGGAAACAATATTTGAACGAGAAAATTTTAATCGGAAGAATAATATTTAAAAAAGTAAAATGTTAAAAACATTATAATATTTAATCGATATAATATATTTAAAGAGCCGATTTTTAAAATAGTTGATTTTTAAAAAACAAAACTTTTTTTAAAAGCAAAAAAAATTTCAACCAAAAAACACATCTTCAAAAACTAACCAAAAAACCATACCAAAACCAACCAAAACACCCCTCATTTCAGCCAAAAAAATAACCCAAGACTAGACGCCTCGTATAGGTCTGTACCCTTCGTATAGGGTTCCTTAAACTTTGTGCCTGACACCCTCTGAGACCCCCTTGAATTCAGTGCTTAGACGTCTCGTATAGAGCTATACGAGGCGTCTAGGTCACAAAAAAGTGTGAAAATAGGCGCATAGGGTGTCCAAATATCTCCAGCCATATCAAATAGATGATTTTTGGAACAAAATCAAGTGGTAATGGTGGTTGGAAACATATAATAAGTTAACATAATTTATTAAGCTTTCATGTTTAGTTTATAGATGACAACTGAGTGTACTTTATTATCGAGAAAGAATTTTTAATATAGATGACAACTGAGTGTACTTTATTATCGAGAAAGAATTTTTAAAAATACCCTTTTATTTACAAAAAAGAGACAGTATTATAGAATTAATTAAAAGAATTTAACACATGTTGAAATGGGTTTATTGATTTAATAAACTAGATTTTCTGTTTAAGCTCTTTTAACAAGGTACTCTTGATTATTTGTACTTATATATTATATTGGAAGGAGTAATTAATTATATATAGATTCTTGATTATTTGGATTAGTGCTATATAAATCTTAAAAGAATATAAAAACACGGTAAAACAAGACAAAATTAAATGGCCCGATATCAACTTTAACTCATTTGTCCCAATAAAATACGTTTCTTTTAGTTCTTTTAAAAAGATAATAGTTATTCTAGAAAAGTTTTTAAGCTAAAAAAGTTAGCTTCATAACTGATTTTTTTTAAATCAGAGTATTTACGAAAAATAGTATAAATAAATATGCAGATGACCTAAAAACTCCTTCTGCAACATATATTTATATAATGGACATTACTACGGTATACTATCAGACGCTGAACAATTGTGTAGAATATAAGGACAATTATGTGAACATTAAGGACATATCCAATAATTATGTAGAATATATAACATTTAGGGTTTGATGATCAAGAGCAAGGATTCTTTGGTCCAGTAGGTTTCTTTTTGGATCAAATACAACACAGTGAAGTTCATAGTATCATTTGTTTATAACATATAGGGTTTTAATAGCAATTTCCATAATGAGACTTTAATGGGCAAATTACCAAAATGGTGGCCAAAATGACTTGCGAAAATGGCCAGCTTATGCCATCTTGGATCGGGACATCATGCATTGGATAAGTCTTTGGAAATCTCTTCCTTGATACCCAATAAAAAATGGACACCTGGCCATCTCATGAGTCCTTGGAACGACTCATCATGCATGGGATGAGTCTTTGGAAATCCCTTCCTTGCAAGTGGGGTCCCGGAGACGCATGAGGTCCCAGACACCTTAGGTCCCAGACGCAACAGGTCCCGGAAACTTTTAGATTCGTCAGAAACTATGGATGTTCGCCGTAAACTTTCAAAACAAAAGGTTTGATGTTGATGGGGGATTGTTGAAGAAGATTTGGGTTTTTGGAGTTGATGTCGGAAACTATGGAGGTTCACCGGAGACGATGTGGGATTTTTAAGAAAGATTGAGTTTTTTTGGAGTTGTTAAGTTTTCCGGAAACTATGAAGGTTCGCCGGAGACGATGTGGGATTGTTGAGAAAGATTGGGTTTTTTGGAGCTGTTTAAGTTTGAAATCTCGCCGGAAACTATGGAGGTTCGCCGGAGACGTCTGAAAAATTGTCGGAGACGTCTGAAGGACGCATGAGATGCCAAGGACGCATGAAGTGGCCAAAGACTCATCCCGTGCATGATGAGTCACTCCAATGACTCATGAGATGGTCACTTGTCCATTTTTTATTGGGTATCAAGGAAGTGATTTCCAAAAACTTATCTCATTCATAATGCCCCGTTCTAAGAGGGCATGAGCTGACCATTTTCGCAAGTAATTTTGGTCTTTGACCATTTTGGTAATTTTCCCGACTTTAATTTGTAATATAACAAAATAGATAATATGTACCTTTTAATATTTTATTAGTATGTTGTATCAAGTAAGAAATGTACGTATATAGAATATTAATGTGTATTTATAAATGTCAAAATGTACTAGTAACTTTTCAAGATTTTCAAATACGAGATATAGAAGGTTATATTGCAAGAAACTACGTTTTAGGTTAATTGGTAAAAACTAATCCGAATACACTAACAAATATAAAAAAAAAAAAAAAAAAAAAAGTTATATTATGATCTCTAGTCGAAAAGTTTTGATTCCGCCAGTATTTGTTTTGCGGCAAGATATATTCAAAACCAAATTATAACCTAAAAGGGAACATTAAGCCGGATGCAACATGTTGAACTAGAAATTGTTCTATTGTTTTCATTGCAGTAAAACATGGTATCATACAAGTATTTTCAAGAAATCTGAAGACAGAAATTGATTTTAACGAGCAAATGCTTATGTAATATAAACTCAACCTTGGTACTATGTTGTATCAACTGAAATATATTTTCAAATTGTAATTGTGATCTTATATAATTAATTAAAGTGTGGCTGTGAGTGTTGGGTATGGTGACTAACACTACTAGAAAAGTGGTCATTTTGCTACGGAAATTTCCTACGCAAAAAAATGCGTCGCAAATTCTGACACAATTACTATGCATTTCCTACGGAAAAAAAGACCTTGATTTTTTTGGGCAATTTGTGACACAATAGTGACAAATATACTAATTCTAAGTATTGTGTCGGAAATGCGTAGCAACTTGCTACGCATTTCCGACGGAACCATTATTTATTTGTTGGAATTAGATTTATATGTTAAATTCATTTAAATATTAATTGTTGCGTCAGAAATGCGTAGCAACTTGCTACGCATTTATGACGAATTATTTATTATTATACTTAGATTAAATTTTAATGTTTAATCAGCATTATTATTAATTATTGCGTAGGAAATGTGTAGCAACTTGTTACGCATTTGTGATGGAAAATTTATTGTGTAGGAAATGTGTAGCAACTTGCTACGCATTTGTGATGAAAAATTATTACCATATTGCGTAGGAAATGTGTAGCAACTTGCTACGCATTTGTGATAGAAAATTTATTACCATATTTAAATATTTAACTAGTTTTATTATTACCATATTTTATTATTACCATACATCTCTTAATGCCCTTTCAATCATTACTATCCATCAAATTAATAATAATTTATGTGTCACCATATTAATAATAAGTTTAAAAGTTTTCAAATTTCATCCTTATAAAAATCCTTAATCTTTTTATGAATCATTTTATTTTGAAAGAAAAAGGATTCAAATTATTTTCTGTATGGTCGAGTCCGGAACATCATGAAGTACAAAATCAAATCAAAATAAATATATATAAACATTAGTAAACACTCAAAAGTTAATGGCTTTCTTTTCGATAATAGTTTCGTTAACCTTAAACTTCAAGTTTTAACAATACTAAATCCCTAAGTTTATATTCAAGCACAAAATTCAAACGCCTCATCTAACTCACTGCTAAAAGGGAAAACCATAAATTTGTATAATTTGTATAAAATGCATAACCATGATTTGGTAATTGTAAGCTACCCGAGTACCTGTTGTGCATTGCATAAAATAAAGGGCAAACACCACGACAAGGCTGGGTTTAACAAGAAATGAAAATAAGTTATCGAAATTGGAAATCATAAAAATGAATACATGTACCTCAAGTACGATATTGTTTGGCCGGTATCGGTTAGGTTTGGCACGGTATCGATTCATTGAAATCGAAACTGAAACCATATAATTTAATATTGTTACTGGTACCGATATTGTTCGGGTGGTATCGGTCAGTTCCTTAGGATAGCAATACTTGTGTTGGAATTTCTACCAAAAAAAACACTTTCCTAAAAAAAATAAAACAACTTTTAGAAAAAAAAAAAAAAAAAAAAAAAAAAAAAAAAAAAAAAAACTTTTTATAGTAAAGTGAATACAAAACATTTTAGGAAAAAAAATCTAAAAAAAACTAATAATAAAAGATTACAAAATGAAAAAAAAAAAAAAACAAAAAGGTTTACACATAAGTGAGCCAATCAAAAGCTTAACTTCAACTTCACATGGATCATCATCCTACGGTCCATTGCTCACCTAATTTTCAATCCAACGGTCCATTGCTCACCTAAACCCAACCTATTTAATCCCTCAATCTCATTTATCACATTCAAAACCTCAAAAAAAAAAAAAAAAAACCCCTAAGTGACTATTGCCGCACACCCCTCCTCTCTTCTGTGTCTTTAGTTGGGTCAGATAGAGACCAGTTAGTCGTTACTGGGGAAGGTATTGACCCAGTTGACCTGATGATGTCACTAAGGAAGAGGGTTGGATACGCAGAGCTGGTAAGTGTGGGTCCGGCGGAGGCAAAAAAAGAAGAATCAAAGCCCACTGTGCAGATGTGTTTGCGAAGAAGACAGGTTACAGACCAAATAAACTCAACCTTGGTACTATGTTTGCGAATCAAATGCTTATGTAATATAAACTCAACCTTGGTACTATGTTGTATCAACTGATAAAAAAAACATGGAAAAGTGCATTTGCAAATATTCAAGTTCCATGAAATATATTTTCAAATTGTAATTGTGATCTTATAATTAATTAAAGTGTGGCTGTGAGTGTTGGGTATGGTGACTAATTAATCTGGATTGCCAAATGTTTTGTTCAGTAGTTGCTAAATCATTTTCCTGTAAGTATAATTCAAGAAATGAGAGTTAAAATTGTGGTTCACTGAGAATTGAATACGGAGAAGAACAAGACTGAACCACCAATGCAAACCATCAACTCTACTAAACAAATGAGTACCCACAACATGTAATAATACACAGAAGAATTTCATTTAACTTTCTTAAGACTCACCTTAAAACATCGCGCGTATAAACTAGAACCGGCAAAAACACAAATGAATGTGGTATATAACAGATAAACCGCGAGCATGATGCATATCAAACTACGCTACTTTTCAGGTTGTGATTACAGCATTCTTAATCGAAATTTGTCCGAGCATTCGCTACCAAGGATAATCTTTGTTGCAACATAGATAGATCAATCAATGCAAGATCACTTGCCTGCAATGTTAATTAATAAATTAAGGATCCAATCTAAGGTTCTTCCAGAACTTCTAATGACTAATAAAACTTTTTGACATTTTAAGACATTTAACTAAATATTAACAATGTGGTTTAGATGGTACCTCAGTCTGAATAGAGTGAAATAATCGATCTTTTACTTTGGTTAAACTGCAGCTTGTGACATTAAGACCTTGTTCAACAAGAGTGTTCAATACTCCAGAAAGCATGAACCCCTCCTCTATCAAGCAACTATTGATTGAAATCTGGACTCCCTCATTAAAGAAGCTGACTGAAACAGTATTAGGGAGGTTATTTGTTGAGTTTTCATTAGTGTTTGAAAACTTCTTGAGCTGATCTCTTTTTGCACTGAGCCCTTTAACATTTTCCTCCATTTGTTTGATGTAATGCACTGCTTGGTTCATATGATCCGATATCGAACGGGTTCCCTGATTACAAACAAACAAACATACCCAGTAAAATACCACTCATAGCAAGCTATTACTTGGCCTGGGAAGTGTGAAATGAGGGCAAACATTTTCTCTATAACCAAATTTCATCAAGGTTACAAGAGTTTCAGTTTTCAAGATTTAGCACACAAAACAACTAAGATGAAAATAAAATATCAAAACTAGCTCACCTTAATGAGTTCAAGAGGAAGTAAATCCCTAAGTGAAGCATAAAGCTTAGTCATTTCTTGTCTTCTTTGTCTTTCAATCTCTCTATGGAACATTTTCTTCTGCATCTGGTCATTGTCACCATCTCCTCCCGGACCACCATCACCACCGCCGCCATCACCCAAACCAGGCTTATTCCGTTGGCGATCTCCGCCTCTTTTCCTGGTACTGCTCTCAGGATATCTTATACTACTTTTTCCCTTGCCATCCACAATGGGAACATGTTCATAAAGATCAGGTGTATGATCTTCTTGTTGGAAAGAAATCAAACAAGGATGGTCATGATCCACAAAATCTTCATTTTGCTGTAGAGTGAACATTATATGATTAGGTTTTGTGTTTGGTATATCCATAGTATGCAGATCTTCAGGATTTGATGTGGGGATATCTTCTAATCTTTATTAAGTAGGGTTTTCTTTTGTCTCCTAATAATTTAAAGATCACGAGTTCCACCAGCTTAACATATTTTCCTTTTCTTTTTTGTTTTTTATTTACAAAGGTTACTGTAGATATGTACAAATGCAACCCTACTTATATATGTTCACACAACAAGTCCAAAAAATAACGTTGAACATTTCCCCTTTTTCCAAACATCAATATTCAAAAGTTAAAACTTTCCAAATAATTCTTTAGATGAACATGTGTTTAGGCTTTAGAACAGAATATTTATTGCATATTATAAGGAAATATCATCCAATTACATATAAGTGATAAGTACATAACTAAGAACCACCGTCCACCGGCCATGGAAACAATAGTTCTCAACCTACAAATAAGTAATTTTGACTTCACTGGCGTGTAAAAGTGTACGACACTCACCAAACATTAGTTTTCATATATTCTTTTTTTGATTTGATTATATCTTTTTTGTTTTAATAATAGTTTTGTCTTGTAGTTTCTTATAATACAGTATCATGTATCAGATTTTAAAAACCATAAGCAATCATGTAATTTGTAGTTTCTTATAATAGTATCATATATTAAATTTTAAAAACCATAAGCAATCATGTAAAGTATATTTATCTAGTATTTTTAGTTGAGTAAAGAGAGAAAATTTAATTATAAAAGATATATGAATTGTAATAACCAAAAACTTAATTAAACAAAATCTGTATTTGCAAATATGTAAAGTTTATAAACATCTTTTTATGTTTTAACAACATCATCTATAAAACTAATTACAAGTCATTTTTTTATTAATAAAGTTAATACATATTGCTTAGTTTGTAGCTTATTTAATTAACAAATGATATATAAACTGATACATTCATATTTAATTAACAAAATGTATATTGAAAACAACAAAGTTGTCAAGAGAAAATTTTGAAAGTTGTCATTTTTCTGGATGCTTTATACCTCTATAGACATTTGATGATAGTTAGCTCACGAAGTTAAATAAATAAGCGATGTTTTTCACATCTGAGGCGAAAACAACAACACAATATTTGGGTTTTTCTATTTAAGAGTAATGGTTGGGTATCACTAGTTCATAAAGAATGTAAACACATAGCTAGAGAGACAATTATATATAAGTACTTTTTTATCGACAACGATATCCAAACATATAGAAGGTCTTAATATTCATAAGATCATTTGGTGTTTGTTGTTGATTCGTGATGTATGGACCTACTATGCATGTCGTTGTGATGTGTAATACTTACTAATCAAAAGTGAGAGTACGACTAGTGTCTTGCCATAACTACGGGTCTTGATAATAATTGGCATAAAAGAGTGGGGACTACACTAAGGGTATACGGGGCACTTCTCGGGGAGGCATGCGGTGACCCTATTCCCCGAGCGGGAACACCGCCGCCATCACCGCGGTGATGCAATTCGGTGGATGGAATCGGTGTGTATTCACCGATGAGGGATTCAAACTTTAAACGGCTATATAGCCGTTAGGCTAGAGGGTGTGGGATAACCTCCCTTGGGGCTTTATAAGGACACCTTAGCGCCACGTAGACGCCACGTCATCCAGGGGGCTTTATCACGCCCCCCTTTAACTTGCAGGGTGTGGGATGGAGCCCCCTATTAAACAAAATTAAAAAAAAAAGATTTCATTGGTTGAAATGGATGTGGGCCCCACCTGAACACCTCTTCCTCCCCGTTACCATGATGGAGCCTTGCATATGGCGCCCCTGGTTAAATTTGAAGGTGTGGGGTGGTGGCGCCGGGCGGCGCTATAAGGGCTGAGGTGGCGGGGTGGCGCCCCCCACACCCTCCGGCCTTATACATTAAAAAAAAAAAAAAATTCCTAACCCCGATAAATACTACCTCTTAATCTTTTTATTTTTCAAACCCAAAACAACTCTCACCCATTCAACTCATCTAATTTTTTTAACCAATCTTTAAAAAAAATGGATTCCAAGTTCCCGTTTTTTTCTCCCCTGCCCGACTTTCCCGACGATGAAGATTCATCGTCAAGCGATGGTAGTTTAATTTTCTTCCAAAATCTCATCCAACAAGCGGAGCTACTAGACACGGCATCGTCTAGTAAAAAAAATGTCCGTCGAGATGTAACACCCGTTCTTATTACATCAAGTTTAACGTATAATTTACGAAAACAATCATGTAATTAGGATTACATATACATCGGAAATACGGGTTATTAAAACCTTTTACAAATTTAAAAGTTTAGAACATAATGTAATTAAGTTCGTCATTTAAAATTAACAACGAAACATCGTGCGGAAGCTTGTATCTTGGTCGTGTTCGGTTCTTCAATGAGCTTGATCTTCATCCGGGACATTCCCAACATTACCTAAATTCAAAACCACTTAAAAAGTTAGTTTTGACATTGATATATCGCGTATAAACAAGTTCTAGCATCGAATCTTGAAAAAATAAAATAAAATTTCAAAACTGGTCCTGTCGCGTGTCGCGCCAGGATCCCTTCGTTTTGTCGCGTGGCGCGGGTGCCCCCGCGTGTCGCGCCAACTCCCTGTGTCTCCCTCGCGTGGCGCGGGGGAGTACGTTTTCCAGCGGGTTCAGATCTGTGTCCTGCATTTTCAGCTATGCCTGTTTTTACGGAAACGGCCATAACTTCTTCGTTATTGATCCGTTTTACCCGATTCTTTTTCCTACGTGACCGTAATTTAATTCTCCATCTAGTGGAGTTGAAATCCAATATCCAACATATTAAAATTTCAGACTTTTAACTCTTCGGTTTATTACCCTTTTTGCCAACTTTTGACCCGTTTGTGATTTCATCATCAAACGTGTTTATTCGACCCTTATATCACATATACTTCTTCAACCTAATGTTATCTATCATATTAGATTCTAATCACCGGTTTATTACACAAATTAGACCCGTATTCGCTTGTATGCTTATTTTGACCCGTTAAGGGTATTTAAGCACTTTCGAGCCTAAAATCGCTTTCGATTGCTTCTAGCATTCCATCACCACATTTCTTACCCTATAATATCCCACCACGACTGTATTTAAGGTGGGTTTATTGTGGTGATCTTATATAACCCAAATTTTTACCTATCGAATCATTATTTTACGGCAAAACTCAAATAGTGCCATTTGGCTAATATAATACCTCTCTCGGCTTCTATACTATTTCTATGTATTTACCTAACCATAAAACTCGTTTCCAAACAACTTTTAAAGGTTGTTTGTTCAAATTAGCCAACAAGGGCGTTTTGGTCGATTTTGGTCTTTTTACTACGAAGGACTCTCTTTCCAATTATTCGACCAAAATAACACTTTTAACTACAACATAAATATGCGTACCTGGCCCGGATCAACAAGTAGACCCGATTTATACCTTGTTTTCATTATCACCCAATCAATAGTGACGAAATTATCCGATTTGCTAATCGGTCCTGTTAGCATAAGACTTGACAACCATATTAGTCGATATTGTCAAATGGTGTTATCAACACCATTCGACCCGTTTGGACTACACGTCCAACGTTATCTATTTAATCAAAAACATCGTTTTTGATTTCCAATTCATACATCCATCCCATCCCGGATTTTATTTCCATACTCTTTTTCTTTTAAACTCTTTTCTTACAAATTCGACCCATTTCGGCTTACGCTATGTGTATCCTTTTAACCTTGAATTTACATTAGTCGACATTTGAACAATTTCCATTTTTGCCCTTTTTCCCTCATTATTAGATTACACTGCAAGGTAATCTTAACAAAAATCCATATTTCCAATATTATCGTTATCCGTTTACAACGTATTGAATAAACGAGTATTTTACATAAGTGTGTAAATTACACTTACCTCGCATCCACGCCACGCTTTTCTTTCCGTACTGGCTCCGTTTGACCCGCTCCCTCCTCCAAGCTTTCACCTAGCTTGTTACGCGTCAAACTATTGTCAATCATTTACAAGGCGGTTAAATTAGTCATTAACAATCACGACTATTCCACCTCACTTATTTTCTATGTCAAAGCTACTGTTCGACTTCATGCTTAGTTAACTTAATTTATCAAAGCTAACTACTTTAAATCACATGGTTTACAACATTAAGTTTAAATCAACATAGTATTTAGAACCCTTTTCATAAGCTTTAACGCATAATTCTTTATAATAATCAAATCTGCGTTTTTACCCAACTTTTAGCATTTTAATCCTCACTTAGGCGTTTCATCAAACACCTAGCGGGTCAGATTTTTATATCATCAAAAACCAAGTTTATGACTTGTAATTATCATCTAAATTAACTTCGCTTAGACAATTCTACACAAGTCTTAACATCCATATTTCTGAAATTTACTCTTAAATTCAGATTATGCTAGAGCAAGATCATAATTCTAGGGTTTATCAAGTTTTCTTCAAGTTCATTAATCACCTACAATGGTGATTATGAACTCTATAATTATCATGAAATCTTTTAACAAGATTTCACCTAGGGTTCATCCCTAGACGCCATAACCCTTCTAATTTCATTCATGCATGACACAATCAAGATAAATTTCGATTTTTCATCATTAACCTAGAATTTAAGATGAATCAAAACATCAAAATTTTGCATACCTTATGATCTTTTCAGCGAGGTGATCACTAATTCGCGATTAGAATTTGATTTGGGACTGAATTGAACCTTCAATTGATCATTTTTAGTGAGCTAGGGTTTGGAGAGGAGCTCTTGGTTGCTCCTGTGTTCTGATCGATCCAGGCACTCACTTAGGTGAGTGTTTGGAGTTTATTTTGTTTACTAATAACTCAAGTTTCCATTTTATCACCTTTAGTCCCTCTACTTCACACAAGATTGCATAAAAGGGTGTTTTAACCCTGCTTTTCTTATTATTCCAAGACTTATTACTAACTAGGTTATTTATTTCCTAGTTACTTTATCTTGTTCTCAACCCGTTTTATTTTGAGTTCCGTTAAATATCGGGTCTTTTATATACTTTGCTTCTCTCAAAGTATTTCTCATCCATTTAATAAATATTAGGTTTATTTATTTAATTCCTAAAGTTTACCGGGTAAGTTTTACCACTAACTGTATTTTACCCGTCCTGTAGTATTAACGTGGTTTGATTTCCAAACCCGTTTTCGGGGTGTTACACGAGATCGTGTGGGAGGCCACGAAACACTCATGGCCGATTATTTTGTCGAAAATCCAAAATTTAATGCCGATATTTTTCGTCAGAGGTTTCGTATGTCCAAGTCTTTGTTCCTAAAAATTGTTAGTGACGTGGAAGCGAATAACGAGTGGTTTCAAGAGGGCTTGGACGGGAGAATGAAGAAAACTTTCACGCCGTTGCAAAAGGTTACTTCTGCGATTAAACAACTTGCAACCGGTAACCCACCAGACGAAAACGACGAGTATTTAAATATGGCTGAAAGGACATCTCGTGAGTGCCTTGAATATTTCTGCGAGACGGTCTGTACAATGTATGCCGGTGAATTCTTACGTAGACCAACGAGCCACGACGTTGCGCTATTCTATCAGGCTCATGAGAAGAAACATCACCTACCTGGTATGTTGGGCGGTCTGGATTGTTCACACTTCCTCTGGAGAATGTGCCCCACAGAATTGCGTGGACAATATATGAGAGGCAATCATCAATACCCGACAGTTATGTTAGAGGCGGTGGTGTCTCAAGATTTGTGGGTTTGGCATGCTTTTTGTGGCCCGGCGGGTTCACAAAACGACATCAACGTGCTCCAACAATCTCCGTTATTTTTTACTCAACGAAACGGAACGGTGCCAAATTGTCCATTTCAAGTGAACGACCACTTATACAAACGCGGGTATTATCTTACTGAGAGGATCTACCCTAGCTGGTCCGTGTTTGTGAAGTCTTTTCCATATCCTCACATCCCGAATGAAAAAAAGTTCAAGAGGCAACACGAGGCCTCAAGAAAAGATGTGGAACGGGCGTTTGGTGTGTTAAAGGCGAAGTGGGGAATACTAAATCGTCCAATGCGTTCCAAAACGGTGAAAAAGATAAGGTCCATCGTGTATACGTGTATTATTTTACATAACATGATTATAAAAGACGACGGAATGGCGATAGCACCGGTACACATTCAAGATCCTCCAGTCGAACCCGTCTTCGATGATACAGCTTATAGCGAGCTCATTGACGAAGAAACGCATTGGAGACTAAAACACGGTCTCGTTGAGTATCTCGGACGTTTAGATCTACCTCACCTTGAAGTGAGTTCCCACGACGAGTAGTTTGTTTTTTTATTTTTCTAGTTTGAATGTAATTTTTATTTTTAATTTAATGAAATGTCTTTTATTAAATTTTATTTAATTTTTATTAATATTTGTTTAATTTATAAACATGCATAATTACAACAAATAAAAAAAACAAAAAAAAAACAAAAAAGCAAGTCCCCTAAGAGAGGAGTGCCGCCATCAAATTGAGGGTGTGAGGGGAGTTGACGTGGGGAGTTGACGTGGCGCGTGCTGATTGGCCGTGCGTAAGAGAGGGGACTCCCCTAAGAGAGGAGTGCCCCTCTCACCCTAAGTTTAGTGCTTTAAAGAGGTTCAAGACTTCTGACCTTAATGATGTTGGTTTATCAGGCTTTATCACAAACACACAAACTCATAGATAACTTTGAAGACTCGATAATTAATTCAATACTTGCAAGAGTTTAAATAGGGAAACATAAAGAAAAATGTGGGGTGAAACAAGTTCACCACGAACTTAGCTAAAGACTCCTAAATAAACTCAATACAAACCCACGAAAACAAATAAAACTGAAATAACCTAAGTTAAATAAAAAACTTCATGACCCACGTTCTTTTACAACTAACTGACCCATAACTCCATCTTCAATTTAATCCCACGTGCTTTGACTTGCTCCAATATCCCACCTCAAGTCAAAGCTCCACAACTCCAAGTCTCGAACGCAGATAGCAGAATTGTTCCTTTCCCAAAGCCTTTGTTAGTATCGGCAACCTGCTCTTCAGTAGCACAAAACTTCAGCTCCACTTTCCTTTCTTCAACTAGATCCTTGATGTAATGAAACCGTATGTCTATATGTTTGTTGCAACTATGATAGGCTTGGTTCTTGGTCAAAAAGGTGCCTGACATGTTGGATCATCTTGGTTATACCCCAGCTCTTCTAACAATTTCCTCGGCCACACAGCCTGACACTCTGCAGAATTAGCTGCAATATACTCTGATTCACAAGTAGACAAAGCCACAACAGGTTGTTTTTTTGAACACCATGAAATTGCTCCCGACCTAGTTAAGAACATGTTGGTTGACACACTTTTACGATCTTTAAACGAACTACCCCAGTCACTGTCAGTGTACCCTTCAAGTTTCAGCTCCTTTTTCCTGCTATACCATATACCGTAGCCCACAGTTCCAGCTACATACCGAAGGATTCTCTTTGCTGCTCCAAGGTGAATTGCGGTTGGCTTGTGCATGAACCTGGAAATGACACTCATAGAAAATTCAATGTCTGGTCTCGTGTGAGTAAGATAAATCAGACCACCCACAAGACTACGAAATTGTTTTTCATCAACCAAAGCACTGCCATCATTAAGCTGAAACTTATCATTGGAATTCATAGGTGTAGAGACAGCCTTACACTTACTCATTCCAAACTTTTGAAGAACATCTTGGGCATATTTTCTATGTGTAACAAACAATCCATCAACCCTTTTTATAACTTCTAAAGCCAAAAAAATACTTCAACTCACCTATATCATTCATCTCAACTCACCAACCATATTAGCTTTAAACTCTTTCACCAATTCATTAGAAGACCTCGTGTATATTATATCATCAACATAAAGGCAGATTATAACAAGATCAGTACCTAAGCCCTTCTTAGCATACACTTTTGGTTTGTTTTTTGATCTTTCATAGCCATGTTCCTGAAAGTAAGCATCAATCCTATTGTACCAAGCCCGGGGGGGAGGGGGGCTTGTTTTAGCCTGTACAAGGCTTTGTGAAGCTTGTACACTGTAACGCCCCAGAATTTAATATTATCTATATATACATATATATATATATATATATATATTGCTATAATATGTTATAAGAAATAACTAGGAGTGTGAACCTAGTTAGAATGTGAATTAGAATTTTCAACTAGGTGAAGCAAGTTTGGGCCACTTAAAAATAAGTGTGCATACATGAGGGGGGAAAATGTAAATAATGAAAGTTAACCTATTAAGAGGACTATTAACACAAAACCCACACACATATGCGTGTGTTTATGTCGCCAGGAGCAAGCACAGGATGAACTCGCTTCAATATTCACTAAATTAAGCAAATTGAGGCCCTAATCATGACAATTACTCTTGCATGTTGGTAGATCCTTGATCATCTAAGCTTACTACACCATAAGGTAACAAGAATTTTGTGAGAAATTGCATGAGAGTTTTGTATGATGAATGTTAATGTTGATAGATTGTTAGTTGGAATGGAGCTAGATGAAAAGTTATATGAATTCCCATTAAAATTGGTGTTCTTGATAAATATTAATATGAATTGGTCAAGTGATGCATATGATACTTGTACATTATGCTTAATTAACGGTATGCACACCAAGTGTTTGTCAAAATGCTTGAATGAGTTGATCTTATGTTGTTTCATTGTTAAATGGCTAGAATTGGAAGTTTGTTAGTTGTTAAATTGAAGTTATTAATAATGGAATGAAAAGAACGACATGAGACTTAAGTATGTTACTGTGGATTGTAGGAATTAAGGAAGAAAGCTCAAGTCGTTTCGAGTCTCAAACGAATAACGATAAAGGTAAGTTTTTACGCTTACAAACTAGTAGCTATGTAATGTTTACAATATGCATTTATTTAGTTTCGTTGCTACGTCTATTTCATGCTTCGTGCAAAGGTTTCTCTTATGATCATGAATTGAATGAGTAGAATTGGGTCGTTTAACGGCCTCGGAAGGTTTGTGTTTAATCAAGGGTATGATGTGGTAATAGAGTGACGTCAAAAAGGTTCGTTGGAATTCGAGCTAAACGATCATTCGAAACGCTATCATCATGTCCGATTAGCGGTCCGAATAATGAGATTGTTGAGCTTCTAAATAACTAATTGTGTATTTGGATGTAGGTAAATCAATATGAGAATTGGCGCTTCAAGGGCACGGACACACCGAAACGTACGCTTCCGCTATGATGCTAAACAAATGGGTCTCACTTTTGTCAGAAGGTCCTTTTGTCGGAAGATCTTTTGTTATGTTTGGTCTTTTGTATAAAAACTTAACTTTAAAGGATGTCGAAACCTTTGTTATATCTCTTTTAAGTCTTTTGTCGGTTGTTAGGAAATTTTGAATGTAAAAGTCCAAGTAAATCACCTTGGTTAGCCTATATTAAAGTTTAATGGGAAATTTATTAGTTAATTGTTCGACCCGTTTGGTTACTCTGGTCATCGCATTATTATGTTTATAATGCAAGAAATTTTAGACCTTACAAGTTGGTATCAGAGCCGAGGTTTGAGAGATTCAAGTGTTGGAGTTAAAATACTTGAACTCAAACCGAAAGCTCAACTGAAGGTGTGTTCGTTCCGAAGCGTCAGGCAAGTAAGTAAATTTAAGAATTTCGAATTATGTTGTTAATTGCAAACTGGAAGGAATTATGGTTGATTCACTCGAATAACCTGGGTTGGAACATTACGGACTTTTACAGGAGGTTTCGAGACTTCACGGGACTATTCGGGTTGAACCGGGGCTCGGAAATGAAGTTGCGGGGTCAAAAATAAGTGAAATCAGCGATGCAGGTCAGAAGGGGGCATCGGCGACGGCCCTTATGGCGTCGGCGACGCCACCAGTTCACCAGACGGCTTAGTTTCCTGCTGACGGCCAAAACCAGCGACGCGGTTATTTAGAGGGCGTCGGCGACGCACTTAGGTGCCGTCGGCGACTGCACTCCCATAACTGCTTTTCCGATTTGTTTTGTTTGTTATGCTAAGACTCTCAAACCAGTTCCAAACTTCCGTTAAACTGTAGAAAAGCCCCAAAATGTCAACAGAATCATGAATTCAAGTTGGTTAATATGAACATTAATTGTGAACGTATGAGAGAATAGAAAGTTGAGTATGCGAATGAATGTATCTTTGATTAATGTGTCTAGAATGATTGTTATAAAGGGTCGCATAGATTTGTGACCTATGAGAATGAGCTATTAAGAACGACTAATGCATGGAATGATAATGAGAATGAATGGAATAATGTCTAACACGAGTATGAAATTGTAGATGGCAAGCGGAGGAAACCCAGATACCACGGAACGGATAACTCGAAGTGAACTAAACAAGATAATTTCAGATGAAGTATTGAAGGGGTTTGATGCAAATGTCTCGAAGCTAGCGCAAGAAGTAGAGAGCCAAGTGTTGAGGAGGGTGGAGACTATGGTAACAAGTAAGGTAGATGAGTTGAAAGAAATGATAACTGGGATTCAAGGCAGGAAGGATGCACGACGATGCACATATAAGGATTTCATGGCATGTAAGCCTGCAACTTATAATGGAGAAATTGATCCCAGTGAATGTCAAAGATGGATAGCTAATATGGAGGGAGTGTTCATTCGAAGTCATTGTGATAAAGAAGATCAAGTCATGTTTGCCACGGGGCAACTTTTACGAAGGGCTAAAGATTGGTGGGATGCGTATAGTAAAGAGATTGGCGAGGATAGAGTTCAAACCTTGACTTGGCAAGAATTCAAGCAACCTTTTATCAAGTACCATTGTCCACAATCAGCCGTGGATCGAATCCAAGAAGATTTTCTTCAACTCCGACAAAAGGATGAATCAATTGATGAGATCACAAATACTTTCCTTGATCAGCTGAAGTTTTGCGGAGAAATTGTCAGAACAGAGATGAAAAAGATTATCCGTTATCATGGCATGCTTAAGGCTGAATATCGAGAGTTCATAACTCTTTCTAAATGTGAAACTTTGGACGAGATTATCAATTTGGCAAGGGATAGGGAAATTGAGCTAAAGAGACAGGCTGAACGCGGGGAGAAAAGGCAAGTTGAGAAAGGATCAACACAAGGTTCTTCCAAGAAACCTAAGACACACGATGAAGAAAAGAAAGAGGCTTCTAAAGGAGGGTTTCCACGATGTAAAACATGTGGAAACCCCCATTCGGGTGAATGTTTATTGGGGAGGAAAGGATGTTACAACTGCGGACAAGAAGGGCATCCGTATTACAATTGCCCAAATCCCAAGAGAGTATGCTACAACTGTAATGAATCGGGTCATGTGAAGGCCGAATGCCCAAAACTCAAAAAAGGGGTGAAGAAAGAAGGAAAGAAGGAAGAACCCGTTAAAGCTAAAGGAAGAATGTTCCAAATTTCTACAGAAGAAGCTAGAGCTCATCCGAATGTGGTGTCAAGTATCTTTATGATAAACTCTATACCTACATATGTGTTGTTTGATACCTGGGCTAGTAGATCATTCATTTCGACCGATTTTATACATTCCCCTTTGTTCATGATAGAAAGAATGCCTGCACCATTAGAATTAGAAGTAGAAATAGCCGATTGTAAGAGTTACCTTTTACACGAGATATGTAAAAATTGTAAGATTACTGTCGAGGATGAGGATTTTGACATTGATTTAATCCCTATGGTTTTGGGAGAGTTCAAAGTAGTAGTGGGTATGGATTGGATGTCCTGATATCATGCTGAAATTTTATGTGAAGGCAAAATTATTCATGTGGTGTCTCCTAAAGGGAAGCGGGTAACTATTCATGGGGAAAGGGAAGTAGGGGCAAAATTATGTACTGTCTTGGAAGCGGTTAAGTATGTGAGAAACGGAAGTAAAGCATTCTTAGCCTACGTAGTCGATACGAAACAAGATGCTTTAAGGATTGAAGATACTAGAATTGTGAATGAATATCCGGATGTATTTCCGGACGAATTATCGGGACTCCCACCCGAGCGAGAAGTTGAATTCTGAATTGAGTTGGAACCAAATGCCAAACCGGTAGCCAAAGCTCCTTACCGGTTGGCACCCGTGGAGGTACGAGAATTAATGGTCCAACTACAAGAACTTCTTGACAAGGGCTTCATACGCCCTAGCGTGTCTCCGTGGGGAGCGTCTGTTTTGTTCGTTAAAAAGAAGGATGGGTCGATGCGGATGTGCATCGACTACCATGAGCTCAACAAACTCACGGTAAAGAACCGATATCCCCTACCAGGAATAGATGATCTTTTTGATCAATTACAAGGGGAAAGTTGGTTTTCAAAAATCGACTTGCGATCGGGTTACCATCAAGTACGAGTAAGAGAAGAAGATGTAGCTAAGACTGCGTTCAGAACCTATTACGGACATTATGAATTTTTAGTAATGTTTTTCAGGTTAACTAACGCTCCGGCTGCTTTTATGGATTTAATGAATAGGGTATGCCGAAACATGCTAGACAAATTCGTCATAGTATTCATTGATGACATTTTGGTATACTCTCGTAGCGAGACTGAACATGCGAGTCACCTACGTGAGGTACTCGAGACGCTTCGAAAAGAAAGATTATATGCTAAGTTTTCTAAATGTGCGTTTTGGCTCAGGGAAGTGCAATTCTTAGGCCATGTTATTAATGAGAATGGGATTTTGGTGGATCTATCTAAAGTTGAAGCCGTAGTTAAGTGGGTACCACCAAAGAACGTTAATGAGGTGAGCAGTTTCCTTGGCCTAGCCGGCTATTATCGAAGATTCGTCCGGGACTTCTCCAAAATAGCCCTACCTCTAACTAAGTTGACAAAGAAAGAAGAGAAGTTCATATGGGGTGTCGATCAAGAGAAAGCTTTTCAAATATTAAAGGAGAAGTTGTCGAGTTCTCCGATATTGACTTTACCGGAAGGAACGGAAGACCTAGTGGTTTATGCAGATGCATCGCATCAGGGGTTGGGATGTGTATTGATGCAACAAGGCAAGGTCATTGCTTATGCTTCGAGGCAGCTTAAACATCACGAAAATATCTACCCGACTCATGATCTAGAGTTGACAGCCGTAGTTTTTGCCTTAAAGATTTGGAGGCACTACTTGTATGGAACGAAGTGCACGATATTCTCAGACCACAAAAGTCTCAAATATTTTTTCGAGCAGAAAGACCTTAATATGAGACAACGGAGGTGGTTGGAATTGATTAAAGACTATGATTGCGACATTCTTTACCATCCGGGTAAGGCCAATGTCGTGGCGGACGCATTAAGCCGGAGAGAATACCCACCACCTATTCGAGTAAAGTCGATGAGAATGATAGTCACGCTGAACCTCTTTGAAACAATACGCAAGGCTCAAGACGAGTCATTGAATGCAAATGACCCAAAAGGCGAAAGAACGAAAGGGTTTGTCAATAAATTAGAAGTAAAAGTAAGCAGGTTAAGCACGAGGTATGGACGAATATGGATACCACGTTTCTGCAAGGCAAAGGAGTTATTATTGGAGGAGGCACATAAATCCCATTACTCGGTTCATCCGGGAGCCAAAAAAATGTACCGGGATTTGAAAGAGAATTACTGGTGGCCAGGAATGAAACGTGATATTGTTAAGTATGTATCAAAATGCTTGACATGTTCCCAAGTAAAGGCGGAACATCAAAAACCATACGGGAAATTGCAACCCTTAGAGATTCAGGTATGGAAATAGGAGAATGTAACCATGGATCTTGTAACCAAACTTCCTAGAACAAGACAGGGGCATGACGCAATATGGGTCATTGTTGACCGCCTTACCAAAAGCGCCCATTTTCTACCCATTCAGGAGACTTATTCCTCGGAAAGGTTAGGGTAAATTTATGTGAATGAGATCGTTTCTCGCCATGGTGTGCATGTGTCCATTGTGTCGGACCGGGACACGCGATTTACCTCCCGCTACTGGCAGAAATTTCATGAAGGAATGGGTACACAATTGCACAGAAGTACCGCGTATCACCCACAGATGGATGGTCAATCCGAAAGGACCATTCAAACTCTTGTGGACATGTTGAGAGCAAGCGTTATGGATTTCGGGGGAAATTGGGATGATCATTTACCATTAGTGGAGTTCTCGTATAACAATAGCTACCAGAGTGGCATACAGATGGCGCCGTATGAAATGTTGTATGGGAGAAAATGTAGAACCCCTGTTTGTTGGGGAGATGTGGGACAAAAAGAACTTGCACCGAAAGATGTAGTAGCAATAACTAATGAAAAGATCGACATGGTACGGGTCCGATTGAAAGCAGCGCAGGACCGACAAAAGTCCTATGCGGACAAAAGAAGGCGCCCTATTGAGTTCCAGGTGGGGAACCGAGTATTGTTGAAGGTGTCCCCGTGGAAAGGCATAATTCGATTCCGTAAGCGAGGAAAGTTGGGTCACCGATAAATCGGACTGTTCAAGATTTTAGCTCGAATTGGAAAAGTAGCCTACCAGTTAGAACTACCCTCAACTTTAGAAAGGATTCCCAACACCTTTCATGTGTCACAATTACGGAAGTGTCTTGCGGATGAAACAGCTCATGTACCTCTTGAGGACATTGAGGTAGACGAGAGAATGAATTACGTTGAAAGACCGGTAGCTATAAAAGATTCCAAGGTAAAGACTCTTCGCAACAAAGAAATTAAACAAGTTCTAGTTCAATGGCAACACAGGAAGGGGTCGGATCTCACTTGGTAACCGGAGGATGAAATGAAAAGGTTCTACCCGTCTTTGTTCGGTACGTAATCAGGTTTCGGGGACGAAACCTTTCTTAAGGGGGTGGATTTGTAACGCCACAGAATTTAATATTATATATATATATATATATATATAATATGTTATAAGAAATAACTAGGAGTGTGAACCTAGTTAGAATGTGAATTAGAATTTTCAACTAGGTGAAGCAAGTTTGGGCCACTTAAAAATAAGTGTGCATACATGAGGGGGGAAATGTAAATAATGAAAGTTAACCTATTAAGAGGACTATTAACACAAAACCCACACACATATGCGTGTGTTTATGTCACCAGGAGCAAGCACAGGATGAACTCCCTTCATTATTCACTAAATTAAGCAAATTGAGGCCCTAATCATGACAATTACTCTTGCATGTTGGTAGATCCTTGATCATCTAAGCTTACTACACCATAAGCTAACAAGAATTTTGTGAGAAATTGCATGAGAGTTTTGTATGATGAATGTTTATGTTTATAGATTGTTAATTGGAATGGAGCTAGATGAAAAGTTATGTGAATTCCCATTAAAATTGGTGTTCTTGATAAATATTAATATGAATTGGTCAAGTGATGCATATGATACTTGTACATTATGCTTAATTAACGGTATGCACACCAAGTGTTTGTCAAAATGCTTGAATGAGTTTATCTTATGTTGTTTCATTGTTAAATGGCTAGAATTGGAAGTTTGTTAGTTGTTAAATTGAAGTTATTAATAATGGAATGAAAAGAACGACGTGAGACTTAAGTATGTTACTGTGGATTGTAGGAATTAAGGAAGAAAGCTCAAGTCGTTTCGAGTCTCAAACGAAGAACGATGAAGGTAAGTTTTTACGCTTACAAACTAGTAGCTATGTAATGTTTACAATATGCTTTTATTTAGTTTCGTTGCTACATCTATTTCATGCTTCGTGCAAAGGTTTCTCTTATGATCATGAATTGAATGAGTAGAATTGGGTCGTTTAACGGCCTCGAAAGGTTTGTGTTTAATCAAGGGTATGATGTGGTAATAGAGTGACGTCAAAAAGGTTCGTTGGAATTCGAGCTAAACGATCATTCGAAACGCTATCATCATGTCCGACTAGCGGTCCGAATAATGAGATTGCTTAGCTTCTAAATAACTAATTGTGTATGTTGGATGTAGGTAAATCAATATGAGAATTGGCACTTCAAGGGCACGGACACACCGAAACGTACCCTTCCGCTATGATGCAAAACAAATGGGTCTCACTTTTGTCATAAGGTCCTTTTGTCGGAAGATCTTTTGTTATGTTAGGTCTTTTGTATAAAAACTTAACTTTAAAGGATGTCGAAACCTTTGTTATATCTCTTTTAAGTCTTTTGTCGGTTGTCAGGAAATTTTGAATGTAAAAGTCCAAGTAAATCACCTTGGTTAGCCTATATTAAAGTTTAATGGGAAATTTATTAGTTAATTGTTCGACCCGTTTGGTTACTCTGGTCATCGCATTATTATGTTTATAATGCAAGAAATTTTAGACCTTACATACACCTTGCTTTCCTCACCATGAATCTCAAACCCAGGTGGTTGAGAAACGTTACTTCCTCGATTAAATATCCATTCAAGAATGCCGATTTTACATCGAACTGATGTATTTTCCACCCTTCTTGCCCTGCAATAGATAAGACTAGCCTGCTTGTTTTGAATCGATCCACCGGAGAGAATGTTTCCTCGAAATCAATTTCGTACTCTTGACTATAACCCTTGGCGACAAGCCTCGCCTTGTACTTTAGGATCTTACCATCCGGTCCCACCTTAGTCTTGTAGACCCACTTAAGCCCAATAACATTCTTGTCTTTAGGAAGTTCTATTAAGGACCAGGTGTCGTGTCTGTCGAGAGCTTGTAGCTCTTCTCTCATTGCACTTAACCATTCAGCATACTTGACCGCTTCTGTAAACGACTCTGGTTCAACCAGTGAAAGTGTAAGCTGGCAGGTTTCATCAACATCAAGTATTGGTGAGGGACAATCATAAAGATCACCAATAGACCGTACCTTATGAGTCCCTTTTTTAGAACTACTTGACCCGACTTCCTCACTGGAACTATCATCTTAATTGTTAACTAGACTTTGCAGATTTTCAACTGACTCTGACCCGTTTTCATGTGGGTGTTCTTCCTGGTCATCACCATCTTGAAGCACAACAGGTTGCTCTTTGATAGCAACATTAGTATCCTACGCAACATGTTCATCAAACTCCACATCTCGGCATGTTGCAATGATGTTCTTCTCTGGATTGTACAACCTATATACTTTAGAATGAGTGCAATAGCCAACAAAAATACACTTGCTGGATTTTGTATCAAGTGTTCCTACGGTATTCCCTCTGTTGCTTAGAAATGTTGCTTATAAATTTCTGAGCATGTGCAGAACTTGATTTAAATCAAGAAACAGGGGTTGTTGAAGATTGAGATGTTGTTGGATGCTGACAAAGCATGAAGCATCACAACAAGATGTGCCTGAGTCGGAAGATACGAGTCATCATCTGACAGTGCTAGTACATTTGAAGAAGTACCTGTGAACATACTTGAAAGAGAAAAGATTGACAGAGAAAAGAGCTGCTGAGAATCCTACTCTTGCAATCTTTTCAACAAGATTTTCAAGCAAAGTTGATCAAGAAGAGACCCAAGTTTGACGATGAAAAGATTGTAAGTCCAAGAACCCCAATCGGATAACACTAACAAAGTCAAAAGTGTGGAAAACTAATGAAAGTGATAAGAACAAGAACAATCGAATTGATTAGATTGCACACGGGCATGAAACTCGTCTCGTACAACTATTACAAGACTCGAAATAGATAAGAAGAACAACAATATGAACAGTAGCCTCCAAATAACCTAGGCTCACCCTATTTATAATTACATAGGGTGACCTAAATACAAACTGGGTCAGGCCCACATGCACACTATTAACTAAACAAGCCCAAGGCATTTGATTAGCCCACATGGCTTATCCCAAACCCACTAGATAACTAAGTCCAAAAGCTTATACTTGTGTTTGATAAAGATAAGCGTAACCTACTCAAGAGGGTATTGTGAAACATTCCAGGGGTCGCAATCATCTCTCATCGTAGTTGTGGACCGGAGTGTAAATAGTTGGTGAAGACATATAAAAGGGCTCCAGTTGTGAAGATGTTCATTATTCACCCTCTTGTCTGCTCACACACCTCTCACTCGTTCACTTGTATCTTGTTAGGGTTTGTTATAGAGATTGTTGAGTTTTGAAGATCTTTCTATGTAAAACTCTCAGTTGTTTTATAAAAGTTTGATCTTCTACTGTTGATGATCATCTAGGTATTCGTTTGTATCTGTTGATTACAAATCTCACATATTGTGAGATCTAAGGTATGGGGGTGTTTTTTCTGGTTTGCGTAGTCAATAAAAGTTCTATCACTGTTTTGTCGCTTCTCTGTTGTTGTGTTGACTCTTTATATTGTTTGATTGTTTTTTCATACCATTTTTCATGGTATCAGAGCACTAGTGGCTCTCTGTTACTGATCTTGGTTGTTCCGTTGTGAGTGTCTATGTTTTGGTCTTGTTCTCTTGGGGTTTGTGTTCTCTTCTGCTTGAAGAACGTTCTAGATCTTGGCTTTGGGAACTGTGTCGGTGCAGATCTGATGCGGTGAAACCCAAGTTAGGGTTTGGAGACTTTGTGTCACACCCCGACCACGTAAAACAACAAATCATGACGGAAACGTCGGGGAGTGTTGTAACAGAATTATTGTTTCACAACCATGGATACAAAAAGAGTTTCGTTTTATTTATTCAATAAGTAATTTACATTGTTTTAACACAAAACAAACGAGTTACATATCGACTATCACTGTTATTATGTCACTAAGGCCTCGTCCAGATCCTATGTGACTCATGCATCCTAGTAATCAACATCAAGCAACATCACCTGAAACATATGTAAAAACAAAGTCAGCAAAGAAATGCTGGCGAGCACATAGGTTTTATAAGAGTGTCGGATTCATGGCTAGTTTACATGTTGCAATACCTTATTAAAAACCTTGTTTTGAAAAGTACATAGTATTGCAGCATAATTTAACCAACTCAAATCAAGTGGGTTATAATTTATAAAACCTTGTAGCCATGATTCTTAACCCAAAAACATTTGTTTTAGTAAACCAAATTGTAAACCATCTCGTAATAACTCGTTAATAAAACTTGTATGGTTTATATCTTCTCGAAAACATCGTTATGTGACATTGTTTTAAGTTCGTTTACCCAAGTGAACAAAATAACGCCACGGTATGTAATATGTTGAAAACATTTATATATAAGAAGTACCAGCGGCGTATCTACCATGTTTTCATCACATTACACCCGTCCAGTTATCTAAACACTTAACCAAAAACCAATCGTTTATCCAATTCATTTAAATCGTTTCCAAATCGTTTAACTCGTTTAAGTCGTTTAAATCATCCTTGTTTTAATTGTGAAAACTATTTTTGGTCGTCTCGCTAATAACATTCAAACCTTCGTGACTCGACTATCTCGCTTCTCGTATTAACAAACCACCAAATGGTAAGTTAACAATCACAGATTCAGTCGTTACCCAGATAACCCACACATAACCATGGGTGCAGTCTGATAACGGGATTTGTCAGATCCTATGGTACCATAACCTAATACTGGTCGGTTCAGCCAAAATTAATGAATGTCATTCGTTATGTAACTACAACCAACAAGTTCATTCACATTATCGAAATCGTTATTAGTTTAGTATAAACCATCTTAATCGTTTTTGAAACCATCGTTAAAATATCGAAATCGTTTTGATACATATGAATCACCCCAAAACAATTGAAAACAGTAAAATAGGGGAACTATGTACTCACATGAAGTGCAAAGTATCCTCAATCAATAGAACTTCAACAAACTCAAGTAAACCAGGGAAATCAAGTAGCACCTAGAAATCGAATCACTAGTCAAACAATCGACACCTAAATCAGAAGATCGGACAAAATGAGGTCTTGTAAACCAAATGAGTGTTGGAACTCGTGTGTTATGGTTTAACAAAGCCTATATCCTAAATCGGAACTTAACCTAAGTGCTTTCGACCCATTGCGACCCATTAAGGTAGCTTACGCTACTTTAACGCGTCGTTCGCACAAATGCGCGTTCGAGACGTCTAACTAGTCCTATGACAAGTATTATATGCCTAAACATGTTTAAATATGTTGCATAATCAGTTTAGGTGACAAAAGTTAGGTTACATATGCTTAAAATTCAATTATGCATGATAAGGGTATTTTGGTCATTTTACCTAAGGAATATAAACTACCTATCATACAACTAATTAAACCTAAGTGACCATAAGGTATAACCTCGGAAGGTTATTCCCTATGCAACTATGGTCACTAAACATGTTTGGTCGGATCTTAAGGATCGACCAAACGGGTCGAGTTCGAAAGTCTAAGCGGGTGTTTAGTCCGCTTGACTTACGAGTCTACACAACCACTAAACTAAAAGTGACAAGCTAAACATGCTAAAATATGTTTAGTTAAGTTAGAAAATAGGTTTTGATATCAAAACAAAGTGTTTTGATACCTAAGAGTAGTTTGGTTACAAAATACGCATAAATACGCATTTTGGCCGAAACTACGACTCGTCACTATGCCTAGTCAACGTGGTAATCAGTAGGTATAGTCACAAGGGACTATAACTATCGTGATTACGCTCACGTTGCAAAGTTCAAATGAACTTTGTGTTGACCATTGACTGGTCAAAGCTGAAAGTCAAACACCGTTTGACTTTCATGCTTAAATACAAGAACAAGCAATAAGAGGACTTACAAAGGGTCCAAGAAGGTGTTTTGATTCCAAATATTCTCAGGTATGAAGTGATAAACACCTCAACTTAGAGAAATTTCAGAATCAAGTGTGAAGAACCCAAATGAGGAAGCTTGCTATTTATAGGAAGTTGAGATCAATAGGATCATTCCATGTGTTTAGAGGGTGTAATCTTGGCCATACATGTGGGTACATGGTATTAGAATATAATGGGGGTCGAAAACCAGCTCCAGGTATTGCAAATCTTGCATTAAAACCCCTGAATTCTGACCAGATTGCTGAAACTGATGTTTCTGTCTGCATGTACTACGCGCCCCGCGTAAACAGAAGACCTGGGCTACGTGGCCCGCCTGGAATAAGTTTCCAGAACTGTCAAATTTAGTCCCTGCACTTGAGAAACTTGCAATTTGATGCATTTTTGACACGTTTAAGCCCCGTTAACCTCATTTCAAGGCACTAAAATGAAGTTAACGTATAGGGAACTCAAAATATGCTCAAAAATATCTCGGATGTCGGCTCGTTTGGTCGTACGGTTGCGTTGTTCGGTTAAATAGGACGGAAGTCGTAACGAATGCAAAAACGATCCAAATTAAGCGACAAATGGATTTTTATCATGCCAATCACTAAAATAACATATTTTAATGATTACATAATTTTTGGATGTCCGGATATATTCAGAACGTAAGATATGCGCGAATATGCAAACTTATGCACTTTTTGACGCTTTTAGTCCCTATTGATCAATAAAGTTTATTTTAGCATACCGAACCCCTCAAAGCCTATTTCTAAGCTATGTAAAGGATATTTAGGGTATTTTAACTTATGATCAAGTTCCGGAATGTTCGTTACTATACAAATCGGTATAGTTTCACAGTTTGACACAATTAGTCCTAGCGATCGAACAAACTTGTTTTCAACACACCAAACCATCCAAAACTTATTTCTAAGTTATGTGGAGGTTATTTAAGGTATGTTAAGCCTATGTCACTATTCCGGAGTGTTTGTTGCGTTAAACTGACTGCGTTTACGCACTAGTTTGCGTATAACCTTCCAGAAAGCGATTTAAAGCTTGAAATCGGAATCGAATCAAATTGTAAAATTATCAAACACAATTACACATATAATAGCACCAAAAACATATAATAACACCAAAGCACATTGTTTTATTGATGATTGACATTGTTTTACATTATACAATGATTACAGGCACAGTTGTCACACTTTGCTTGGAAGATCCCTCATCTACTAGTGATTCTTATTGTTAGGAAACTTTATTGTATTTGTTGTTAAAAATCATTTAAGTTACTTAGAATTAATTCCGTCAACACGAACCGACCGATGAACCGTCCCAGAAGCACTAAATATGAAGACCGAGAAAGAAAAAAATCAAGCTTCTAATTCTTTGATTAAAGATCACTACAAGGTTACAAGACTTCAAAATGTTAGCGGGACATTATGGAGTTTACAAGATACAAAGTCAAAGAATTGTGTTAATAAGATAATATATCTTATTAACACATTAAATATCTTTTCTATGGAAAGACTTTCATAAGAAAAAGAAAAGCATTTCTAATGAATGAATCAAGAAAAAGCATTTCTGATGAAAAGTAATCTTTTCTTTCATAAGAAAAAGGAATATTTTCTTTATGAAAAAACTTTTCATCAGAAAATGAAAAGATATATTATCTCAATGTGAAGATTTCATCAGAAAGGAACAAGTTGGTGTCAAAAAGAAGATAAGCCACATTAAAATAATGGATGGGCACACATACCAATTTCCTATCAACCAATCACATTTGAGATAGGCTCATAGAATTCTCTATAAATACATAATTCATTCGTAGGAATTATGTGCGTCTTTTAGAAGCAATATTTTCATATAGAGTTTTTGTGAGAGTTTACCCCCTGGTTTGGCCCAATGGGTGACATAAAAGATTCAAGTTTATTCTTGGATCGACCCCTTCTTCTTTGTTTGATTCCGCCAAACAAAGATTAATTCTAATGTTCATAGAACGATACATTTATTTTATAAGAGTTAATCATTGAAGAAACTCACTCTGACTGACTCTATTTTTATTATTTGAATATTTATACACTTCATAAACACCCGTCTCTACGAGCGAAGAAAGTTACATCATTCGAACAGGGTCGCAAAAAAGGGACCAACAATTGGTATCAGAGCAGATTGGATAAATTATTTCCAAAATCCCTTGCTCCTGTAAGAGAGACGTATATTCATGATCTGCCAAAGGTAAAAAGAATTTTTTTTTTTTTTTTTTTTTTGCAGATCTAAAAAAAAGTATGTACAAGAGTTATTATTTTTTTCTGTTATTTTCATTACTTTTACTATTGCTTTTATTACTATTATTATCTCTATTAGTATTTTTTTTTTCTCTTTCTAGTATAAAAAGAGGTCTAGAAAAGGATATAAAAACACAAAAAAATGGGGAGTTAAACAAAGATAAAGGAACTTTAGTTTATCAGGAAGAAAATTTTGACATCTAAAACGAAAGTTTCTGATAAAAGAAAGTTTATTCGTATCTTATCTAATGAAATAACTCCAAATTCTGGTTAGTTAATCTTCAAAAAAAAGGAATGATAATGGTTAAAAGAGATTAAAAAAACTGTGTGAAACTTCAGAAAACATACTCATGACCATTATCTTTTAAAAAAAGTTTTCACAAAATATTCCTTAAAGAAAAGAACAAGTACTTAGACTTCCACCAGAAAAAATATATGTAAGTAATATCTCTTTTCTTTACTTATTCCCTCTCATCTCATAAAAAATCAGATTTTCTGATGATTTCTGATCCGTTTGTCAGATTTTTTGGTAAAAAAAAAAACGTTTATAAGATTTTCTGATGATTTCATCAGATTTTATCAGATTCATCAGAAATTCCGTAAAAAAAACCTTTTTTTTTTGTTTTTCTGATATTTCATCAGATTTTCTGATATTTCATCAGAATTTCTGACATTTTAACTGAATTTCTAATATTTCATTAGAAAATATGATATTTCATCAGATTTTTTGATATTTTATCAGATTTTTATCAGATTCATCAGATATTCTGATCCGAAAAAAACAAAAAAACCTCGACCGTTCAATATCTTTTTTATAGCCTTGCATGATTCGTTATTTTTTGAAGCCTCATCAATCGATAGCCTAATCACTTATCCTATATTGGATAGAAGATACTTATATCCTATGTGGTGGGGATACAAGATATAATGCTTACATTTAGGTGGAATTATAAATCGAGGTGAAGAATTATAACAAGAAATGAAATATAATCAGATGATCATCCATAAAAAGTCAGACGTTTGCCAAATTAACTTCCATGCCCATCTGAAGATACAGTCAATGAATATCACTAAAAAAGGTGCCTACATGATAACGTGACAAGAAGAAAAGAAAGATACATCTTTAACAAGTTTATAAGTTATTTCTAAGTATAAATGCATTGTTTGTATTTTTAACAACAAATAGGGGGTGACTGTTAGGAAACTTTATTGTATTTGTTGTTAAAAATAGTTTAAGTTACTTAGAATTAATTCTGTCAACACGAACCGACCAACGAACCATCCCAGAAGCACTAAATATGAAGATCGAGAAAGAAAAAAATCAAGCTTCTAATTCTTTGATTAAAGATCACTACAAGGTTACAAGACTTCAAAATGTTAGCGGGACATTATGGAGTTTACAAGATACAAAGTCAAAGAACTGTGTTAATAAGATAATATATCTTATTAACACATTAAATATCTTTTCTATGAAAGGCTTTCATAAGAAAAAGAAAAGCATTTCTAATGAATAATTCAAGAAAAAACATTTCTGATGAAAAGTAATCTTTTCTTTCATAAGAAAAAGGAATCTTTTCTTTATGAAAAAGCTTTTCATCAGAAAATGAAAAGATATATTATCTCAATGTGAAGATTTCATCAGAAAGGAACAAGTTGGTGTCAAAAAGAAGATAAACCACATTAAAATAATGGATGGGCACACATACCAATTTCCTATCAATCAATTACATTTGAGATAGGCTTATAGAATTCTCTATAAATACATAATTCATTCGTAGGAATTATGTGTGTCTTTTAGAAGTAATATTTTCAAATTGAGTTTTTGTGAGAGTTTACCCCCCCTGGTTTGGCCCAGGGGGGTGACATAAAAGATTCACATTTATTCTTCGATCGACCCCTTCTTCTTTGTTTGATTCCGCCAAACAAAGATTAATTCTTATGTTCAAAGAAAGATACATTTATTTTATAAGAGTTAATCATTGAAGAAATCCCACTCTCACTGTCTCTATTTTTGTTCTTTGAATATTTAAACACTTCACAAACACCCGTCTCTACGAGCGAAGAAAGTTACATCATTCGAACAGGGTCGCAAAAAGGGACCAACACTTACATTCTGTGTTGGTCTCTGAAACCCTAGAAGGTTTTAGGGAAAACTGACCAGCGTGTATTGTGCTTTTTGTCTTTTTGATATGTGGTTTGTAACCCTAGAAGGTTACAAATTTAGATTCACTTGGAAGGAGTTAAACGCACTTGTAAGATCGCTCTTCTCTTATCTCTGGTTTATTTTCTTGTTGTTGATATTAGTTGATGTCGGGGTAGTGAGGACCAATTTTATTGGTTGATTGATATAGTTTATACGGGGGTAGTGAGGACTAGTTTGTATGTTGATTGCTTCTTATTGTTTATATTTTGTGTTGTTTGTTATTTATGGTGTTTTACTATTGTCTTCTTGTGATTATTTTGTGTATTGAGTTTGTTGGTTTAGTTGTGGCTCCTGAGTAAATGCTTGTCCAGGCACCATAGAGTGATGACCCTGGAATCTGGTCCCTGACTCAGCTTCGCCTTAGGTTTTGTTGTTTCTGGTATTGATTGGTTACTTCTGTGATTTGTTATCTGTTGATAACCTCTGTTTTCTTGTTGTTCATCTCTTTGCATTGTGTATTTCTGTCTGCTTATCTGTTGTATTGTCATTATGGATCCTGGTAGTACATCTGTTACTCTCATTAGTAAGTTAGATATAGGATCCCCTCTTTACTTGCATCCTAGTGATTCAAGTGCCTTAACTATTGTTAGTATAAAACTTAAGGGTACTGAGAATTATACTGTTTGGGCTAGTGCAATTAAGCTTGCACTAGAAGCTAAAAATAAATGTGGTTTTATTGATGGTAAGTGTGAAAAACCTGAGGATGATGATGTGTTATCTGCCCAGTGGGATATGTGTAACTCAGTTGTGCTTACTTGGTTGTTAAATTCTATTTCTGAAGAACTGTTTCTTGGTCAAGTGTTTTTTAAGTTGGCCTCTAAGGTCTGGAATGATCTCAAAGAGTCTTTCTATAAGGTTGATGGTTCTGTTATATATGACTTGTATAAAAAAATTAATAACATTTCACAAAACGGTAGTTCTGTTTCAGAATACTATAACATATTGACAACAATGTGGAAGCACTTTGATGCTATGTTGCATCTGCCTTCATGTTCTTGTCAAGCTTCCAAGGACTACAATGATTTTTCAATGTTAATAAAGTTAATGTAGTTTCTCATGGGGCTTAATGATGTTTATCAGCCTGTGAGAACAAATCTTTTAACAAAAGAACCATTTCCTTCAGTTAAAGTGTCATTCTCTATTGTGTCTTTGAGAAGAGTCACATTTATTGTCTAGTAGTGGGTCAAAAACACAAATGTATCTTTTGTGTCAAAACCTAATCATGTTTTTTATTCTAAAAAGAAGTTAAATAGAGGTCCTAATCCTAATTTGAAGTGTACTCACTCTAATATGTTAGGACACACTGTTGATAGATGTTTTGAGATTACTGGGTATCCTGTTGGTTTTAAAAGAAGGGTTAATAGTAATCCGTCTAATAAAACCAATTTTACTGGTAATAATAATAAGTCTAATTCTGTTGTTAGGTCATCTGCTTCTACTAGTATGTCTGGTTTTCCTTTTACGTCTGAACAGATTACCAAGTTGTTGAGTTTAGTTGGTGAGAAAAGTGGGTCTGATAAATCCTAATGTGGGAGGTGAGTGTTTTAATGTATCTAACTTTGTTAGTTGTTCAAGTTTATTCAGTTTTAGTAGTAATTTTGGGTGGATTGTTGACTCAGGTGCTGTCAACATATGGTTAAATCAGATAAAAACATGATAAATGTAGTTGATGTATTTGAATTCAATATTACTGTTGGTCATCCAAATGGAACTAGTGTTAAAGTTTTGAAAATTGGTGATCTAAAACTAACTGATGATATACTGCTGAAGGATATTTTTTATGTTCCTGATTACTGTGTTAATTTGTTATCTGTGTATAAATTAGCTAAAGATAATCGTGTGTCTATTGTCTTTAATGAGAATAGTTGTATGTTACAGGATTCCAGTTCAAAGAGAATCCTGGTGAATGATAGTCAGGATAGTGGTCTGTATTTTATAGGGAATAATGGTAATACTGCTAATGCATGTTTTAATAGTTCTGTTAAGTCTTATACTTGGCATAGTAGGTTAGGATACCCTTCAGATCAGGTCTTAGTTATGTTGAAACAAAGTCTTAATATAAATTCAGCTAATCATGGTCCTTGTGATGTATGTCATAGGGCAAAACAAGTTAGAGTCTCATTTCCTTTGAGTGAACACAAATCAAAGTTTGTTGGTGATTTAATAAATCTAGACTTATGGGGTCCTTATAAAGTAACAAGTTATGATGGTTTTAAATACTTTCTAACTGTTGTAGATGATTACTCTAGGTCTGTGTAGTGTTATTTTCTATCAAACAACACTAAACAACACTGAAGTTTTTGATATCTTGAAAGAATTTTATGAACTTGTGTTGACTCAGTTTAAAAAGAAAATTAAAGTCTTTAGAAGTGATAATGGGACAGAATTTGTCAATAATCAAATGAATATGTTTTGTAAATTTAAAGGTATTTTACATCAAACCTCTCATTCCTATACACCACAACAGAATGGTGTGGTGGAAAGGAAACATAGGCATCTTTTAAACATAGTTAGGGCCCTGATGTTTCAGGGTGGTCTGCCTTTAAGATTCTGGTCTGATTGTGTGCTAACTGTTGTGTATTTAATTAATAGGTTGCCCTCTAGTGTGTTGAATGGTAAGAGTCCCTTTGAAATGATGTTTGGTTTTAGACACTCTTTATCTCATTTAAGGAACTTTGGATGTTTGTGTTTTAGTACAATTTTAACTGAATCTAATAAGTTTGCAGATCATGCAGACAAATGTGTTTTTCTTGGCTATTCAAATGTGAAAAAAAAGGTATAAGTTGTGGAGTTTAGACAATAAAAAGATATTTTTTTCTAAAGATGTAAAATTTTATGAAAATGTGTACCCTTTTAAGGTTAAGTCATTTGATAGTCAAGAAACTGTTTCTGAGAAAAACTTAAATCGTATTAACTTTTCTGAAAATTATGCATCTGAAGTTCCTAATATACCCAATGATGAAGAGGGTACTAGTGGTGCTAATGATCCTGTTAGTGATGATCAGCGGCCATTGTCACCCTGTACATCAGCCTCTGATACTAGTGTTGATCATGCTCAACAGTTAGGTCAGGTGAGCAGTAGTGGTCAGGGTAACAATGGCGGGGCAGAGGACACTTTAGGGTTAAATGTTGACACCAACCCATCTGAGGGTACACAAAATGTTAGAAGATCTTCTAGAAGTGTTTCTATGCCAAAAAGATTTGATGAGTTTGTGGTTGAGGGTAAAGTGAAATATGGTATTGAAAAAGTTGTTAGTTATGCTCATTTGTCATATGATCATATGTGTTTAGTTGCCTCCTTAAATAAATTTGTTGAACCAACTTCATATGAAGAAGCTGTTAGAGATGATAGGTGGGTAGAGGCTATGAATAGTGAAATGGAAGCTCTTTATAGGAATAATACATGAGTATTAGTTGATGTTCCTAAGGGTAGAAAGCCTATAGGTTGTAAATGGGTGTATAAAATCAAATATAAGGCAAATGGGGAGGTTGAAAGGTATAAGGCCAGATTGGTGGCCAAAGGTTTTAACCAAAGAGAATGTGTAGACTTTGGGGAAACTTTTTTACCATTGGTAAAAATGGTTACTGTTAGGCATGTACTTAAACTTGCAGTTAATAATAACTGGCCTTTGTATCAACTAGACATAAACAATGCTTTTTTGTATGGAACATTGAATGAAGATGTTTTTATAACTTTACCACAAGGTTATTTTACAAAAGATAGCACCAAAGTGTGCAAGTTAATAAAGTCTTTGTATGGGCTTAAACAAGCCCCAAGGCAGTGGAATGAAAAGTTAACCACTGTGTTAATTTTCATGGGGTTTGTTCAGAGTGAATATGATCATTCTATGTTTTTTTGTCAAATAAAGATCTGTTTATAGTTCTGTTGGTATATGTTGATGATATAGTTGTCACATGAAATAATAAACATGAAATTGATAGAATTAAAAAATGTTTGAGTGACAATTTTCAGATTAAAGACCTGGGAATACTTAAGTATTTCCTGGGTATTGAAGTTTTATATTCTGTTGGCTGTATTTGTTTATCACAACGTAAATACTGTCGTGAGCTATTAAATGAATTTGGTAACTTAGGATGTAAATCTGTTACTACACCTATAGAACAAAGCTTTATTGTGACAAATAAATGTGTTAAAGAACAAACTGTTTTGGAAAACATTAATGGTTTTCAAAAGTTGATAGGAAAGTTGACTTGCTTGTCTTTAACCAGGCCTGATATAAGTTATGTTGTTCAGTTTCTTAGTCAGTATATGCATATTCCTTGTCAGTCCCACCTCAATATTGCTTTGAGGTTATTGAGATACTTGAAAAAATCACCAAGAAATGGTATAAGTTTTAGGAAGTCAAGTAGTTTACTTTTGTCTGGGTTTGTTGACTCTGATTGGGCAAACTGTATTAAAACAAGAAGGTATGTTACTGTTATTGGAATCTTCTTAGGAGGAACACTTGTTTCTTGGAAAAGTAAAAAATAAAGTGTAACTTCTAGGTCTACTGCAGAGGCTGAGTATTGAGCAATGTGCTCAGCCACATGCGAAATTATGTGGATTCTAAATGTTTTGTCTGAATTAAAAGTTAAAAACAGTCTCCCAATAAAGTTATATGGTGATAGTAAGTCTGCAATATCTATATCTCAAAATCCTGTATTTCATGAGAGAACTAAACATTTTGAGATTGATCTTCATTTTTTTAGAGAGAAAAATAGTGCTGGTATTATTGAACCTGAAAAGGTTCATACAGATGTTTAGGTTGCAGACAGTTTTACAAAGGGATTGAGTGCAAACCAACATCAATCTCTTTGTGAGGAACTTGGTATTGTTGACATGTTTGCCACATGAATTAAGAGGGCATGTTAAAATGATATATATGAGTTTAATTCATGTTGCATTACATTGTCTTTGGGCTATCTAATGATGGGTTGTCTAATTAGTAGTGGCCCAGTCATTGTTGATGGCGCAGTCCCTTTGTTTGTTTGTTTGTCTGTTGAGTTGTTATAACAAATGGTGAAGTTGTTGTATAAGGCTGAAAGGTCAAGGGGGTATTGTGAAACATTCCAGAGGTCGCGATCATCTCTAATCATAGGTGTGGACCGGAGTGTAAATACTTGGTGAAGACATATAATAGGGCTCCATTTGCGCAGATGTTCATTATTCACCCTCTTGTCTGCTCACATACCTCTCTCTCTCTCTCTCGTTCACTTGTATCTTGTTAGGGTTTGTTATAGAGATTGTTGAGTTCTAAAGATCTTTCTCTATTAAACACTCAGTTGTTTTGTGAGAGTTCGATCTTCTGTTGTTGATGATCATCTGTGGATGATCATCTAGGTATTCGTTTGTATCTGTTGATTAGAGGTCTCACATATTGTGAGATCTAGGGGTTGGGAGGTTTTTTTCTGGTTTGGGCAATCAATAAAAGTTTTGTCACTGTTTTGTCGCTTCTCTGTTGTTGTGTTGATTCTTTATATTGTTTGTATTGTTTCTTCATACCATTTTACAATTTTACTGCCAATTATTGATGTCAATCATTTCAAATTCTTTGGGTACTAATATTTATTTCAATGAAAATTGGAGTTAAAAGTTTATTTTAAGGATTATTATGATTAGCCATGGTTCATAACAAGGGTGTTCATGGTTTGGTTTAAACCGTCCAATCCGTTTGGTTTCACGATCGGTTATTTTTTTAATATCGGTCGGTCAGTCGGTTTAGGAATTTTCAACCGGTACCTAACGGCTTGGTTTACGAATTCTATCAACCGGAAAAAACCCGGACCGGACAGTAGGTTCATAATTATTATACAACTATGATAAGTTGTATTTGCTTTCTCAAATAGGTCTGCTAACCCAACTATGTGAACTTATTTATGCCTTTTATTTATTTTCTTCTCGTGCAGACTATATAGGTCAATTAGGTCCACTAAATATGTGGTGTTATATTATATGCAAATGTTTCTGACCCCGACCCAATCCAATCCCCAACGCGGAATGTGATCGAAAATGAAGTTATCAAATTGTATCAACCAATGAGTAGGAAAGCTGAAAAACGAAAACAAAAGGCTGAAGGTAAGCAACTTGAGGAAGTTACCTAACTCAGAAAGATGAAGTTTGCTCTTTTAGAGGAGTCGCAAGCTCAAGAGAAAGATTTTTTTCGCCTTGAGGCCGAGAAGATGGAATATGACAAAAAAGTTGAAGATGAAAGGTTGAGGTTGCAAGCAGAAAAGTTGAAGTTGCAAAGAAGGAATCGGATCAACGGATTATGATAATGGATATGAGCGGTATGCCAGTGACTATATTTTGAGGAACTTCAAAAGAAAATCATAATGAGACGCAACCATGCTTGAGATAATCAGATTAGAAGGCTGAACATTAGTGCATGTTTTTGGTACTATATGGAAATGTTATTGTCTATATTTTGGTTTTACATGGAAGTATGATTACACATACTTTGTAGCCTTGTCTAGCCTTATACTTTTGTGTTTTTTGTGTTAATTTACTAAGTAGCCAGGTAATTAGCTTAGACTTGGTATGATTTGGATATTGGTCTTAACTTTTGCTTGTAGCCTTTCCACTGTTAAGAGTGATTTGTCTTTGTCAAGACTGATTTGTATGATAACAATGAAAATGGATGGTGCAATATTTGGTTTACAGGTCCTAAAGAATGTTTGTTATAATGCAACAAGTGATTTGTCTTTTCACTTGACCCGTTTCGGTTCAGGACGACATATTGATGTAAAAGATAATGAAGAGGTTAACAATTAAGTATGTACTTTTCTTGTACGACCTGAAGTCTCTTGTTGTAATTTAAGTATACTTGCAAAAAAGATTGTATATGACAAAATAGTTATTAGTTAAAATTGTATGTAAAAGAAAGAGAAAGAAACAATAAAATAAGAATATAGTGATAGAAATGGAGAATAGGATGTGGGAGGTTTTTAGATAAATTTAGAAAATGATTAGTTAAATTATAAAAATGGGGTTGGGGGATAGGATGTCAATGCTCTTATAAGCAGTGTTGTAAATATCGTGACTAGTCGGCGATTAATCACTAGTCGGCCAGTAACTGAGCAATTTTTCGTTAATCAATCCATTAATCGCTAGTCGGCCTAGTTGGACTTAATCGGGCCTAGTCTAACCTAGTCGGCTAGCCAAAAACGGCGATTCCGGCCAGATTTCGGCAAAAAACCTGTATATTCCGGCCAAAGCCTCTAAATTCCAGCCAGTTTCCAACCAATCCATGTGAATTCCAACAATTAATCTTGTATACTTAAACAAATGAGTTGATTAAGAGTTAAAACCTAGCTACTTAAAATATTTACCTATAAAAATGTGTATATGTATACATAAAACTGAAAATTACATATAAAAAACTCGATCCGATTAATCCCGAGTAGTCGCTAATCCCCACCTCACCGGCCGATAGCGAGTTCTCCAACCTTGCTTATAAGTCTATAATTATCCTAGGTTAAAAAGCTGTTCAAAATACCTAAAACAAGTTTATATTTTTTTCATAAGAATTGTATACGACTTGTATAGGTCTATTACGAGTCATATAACCCGAACGCCAAACAAGATATCTGACACCACTAACACCTATACAACTTGTATGAACCAATACGAATCCGGACATATTTTATAACAACCCTCTAAAATATTTCTGACACCTATAATATAATTAGAATATCCCAACACGTCCTAAAATATATATCCTGTATGCGAAAACCAAGCCCAAAATACCTTATATATTTAAAAATAAAATAAAAACAATAAAAATAAGTCTGTCGCGGGGCGCGACAGACTGACCTTGAGTCGTCGCGGGCCGTGACCGCCTGGACAAGCGGCGACACCTGGAGCTGCCACGTGTCGTGTGCGTGGCAAAGCTAGCCGCTGAGTGGGCAAGGCTAGGGCCTACACCCCCTACGTCGCGGGGCGCAACCCCCCCCCCCCCCCCACCCCTATTTCCGTCGCGGGGCGCGACAGGGTCGGCGAACAGCCCTATATAAGAAGGCCCTCAGCCTTCAGTTTACGTCGCTAATTTCCCACAAATCTCTCTCAATTTCTATATAGTATAAGCTATACCCGGGCATTATACACCCCTAAATAATGAAGTTCTGCCTCGTTGTAAGTATCATAACCCCCGGTTACGTATTAGGTACGCTGCCCGATTGATCCAGGGTTCCGTAACGGCTATCGTGGTTCGGCCCGACGTAGTTGTTGGAATGCCGTCTCGGGGAGAGTATTACTAATGTAAATATTGGGTTATTATACTAACGCGTGTGCATTTGTGTAATTAATAGATAATCACCAGGAAATCTTATAGGAAAACCCTAAGACAGCAATCTGAGTAATCTCCTTTTTGCAAAAAAAAATTTACAAAACCTCAATTAATTAATAATATATATTAAACAGTGATTGAGTATTTGTATTCTACAATTATCGTCGGTATGTTGGGGTTTTGTATACAAAATTTATTACTACATTGTGAGTAGTAACATGACCAAAAGTCGGGTTGACAGTACCATGGGTGATAATTAAAGTAGATGGAAACAAATGTAATTACGCGATCATCCTCAATGCTGTAGACTGATAAAACCTGTTTTGATTAAACTGAGATTCACTCACCAGTATTTTTCCACTGACAAAATGTTTTTAAACGCGTTTCAGGTAACAAAATGTGAAAGCCAAATAGAAGCCAGCTGGACAGCACTGAAGGCATGGAAAAGTGGCAATAAAAATTATCTAAATAAAGAGATTTTTTATTTAAATAAAATAGGGTTTATCCCTATAAAAATGTGTGTACTTGAAACTTTGGAATTTCCCATGTGTTTAATATTATAAAAGCATGGTATTTTACTATGATAAAATATTTCTTAACTACGGTCCTAATGTAAATTCCGCTGCCAAAATGATAAACACCGATACCACCGAAACTGGCCACGGCCGCCCGTTCCCAGGTAATTAGGGGGCGGGGGTTGCGACAGAAGGTGGTATCAGAGCTAAGCCACTGATTCAGCCACAGAAATGTTCTGCTGACACCAAAATTTATTCAATATGTTAGGAAATAATCTATGGGATTTCGTGCATATCTGTATATTATTATTGTGTGTTATTTGACTATTTGTTAGTTTACAGTATGAACGACCAAGGACCTTCTGACGCCTACCGTCAGTTGTCCAGCTCACCTAGAAACGAAGGCACCTCTTCACAGCCTACCCTCTCAGGGTATTCGGCTGACAATGAAGACGGGATATTCGTGTTCAAGGCTCAATCTGAAAAGTCATTCCCTCCTAAGAAGAGAGGATGGTTCAGCAGAGGTGCACATGAACGTAGGAAGAGGATGAAAAAGTTACAACAACAGCGAGTTTTAGCAGCTGCTAAGAGAGAAACAGATGCTCACACCCAAGATATGCTCAATAGGAGTTTAGCAAATTTTCATATCCTAGCAAGTACAGCTACAGACCCTAATTTGGAGCAACTTATAGCACCCCAACCATTACCCTTGTTTCCCACACAACCAATGGAGATTGAATTAAACTCGGAAAACCAGATCCCAGCACCAGCTTTTGACCCGACTGAGATACCTAGAGTAGCAGCCCCCAATCCCTTAGACCCAGACTATGACCCGTGGTTTGATGACCATAGGGATTACCAGCAACGCTACCCAATACCAGAGGAACCCATGCTAAACCTAGCTGCTTACCCAGGTCTGGACCCTCTAGATCCCTATTATGATAATGACCAATACATTAGGGAAATTCTAGAAAATCCATATCCTCAGGAAGAACCAATGCCACAGTACCCAGATCCAGTACGAGCCCCTGCACCCCCAATGAGCACTGAGAATGTGCAAGAACTCCGAACCTTTAGTGAGGAGATTTTAGAAGAGAGTGAGAGGATGAGACAAATAGGGGAACGACTCGTCTGGAAGTATGACGAGCGTAATATGGAGTTCTGGATGAACCCATACCAGTAGTAGTAATAATAATAATAATAAAATAATATATAATATGTGTGTATGTTTGAAAAAAAACTAGACAATAGCTACGGATGCCTAATAGTAGTGTAATTTCAATCTCAGTTGTATTGTAATATATATGGATACAAAGTATAAAATAGAGTAAGTCGTAATGTTCGACGGTTTTGATCAATATGTATGTTGTGTAATTATTTAAATATTATCGTGTGATATTAATACATGGTAAATGTTTGAAATTCAGATTGACAACGAAGTGAACCAGGAAAATCAGAATAACGATAACCAGAATAACAACGATAACCTGAATAACAATAATAATGGAAACCAAGTGAATAACAGTGACATCCAACATATAGTGGCACAAGGGATTATAGACGAAATGCCATATATTATCAAAACGGTTAAGGAAGCAGATAATAAAAGTAATAATGGCAGTAAACGACCTACTAAACCAGAACACAGCGTAAACAATGGACCCATACTTCAAGTGCCCATTCCCAAAAGAAGAAGAACCATGTCTTATGGTTGTTCTTATAAGGAATTCTGGTCTTGTAAACCCATGGAATTCTCGGGAAATGAAGGGGCCGTTGCAGCTTTACGCTGGATAGAAAAGACTGAGGCAGTCTTAAAAATAAGCAAGTGCGCAGAAGAAGATAAGATAATGTTTGCCTCCAATCTATTTAAAAACTCAGCCTTAGAATGGTGGAACACTATCCTCCAGTCTATGGGAAGTGACAGGGTTTACAATATGGAATGGGAGGAATTTAAAAATATGGTAGAAAGAAAATTATGCCCTCCAAATGAAAAGGAACAGATAGCAAGCAAATTCTTAAACCTTAGCATGACTGGAGTGGATAGTAAGGGGTACACTACTTTATTCTTTGAATATGCTAGAATAGTGCCAACCATTGCATCACCTGAACCAGTATTAATCTCCCGCTACATCTGGGGATTAATCAGTGAGATAAGGCATGTAGTCAAGGCAGCTAGACCTCAAACTTTAGAAGAAGCCGTAGAACTAGCAAACACCTTGACTGATGAATTAGTGCGTACCCGAGAAGAGGATCAGAGGAGAAACCTAGCTCAAAGGCTTACCCAAGAATTTCGCTACGGTAATTCCAACCATGGGAAAAATGTAGGTTCTACCTCTGCACCTTATTATAAGGCTTGCAAGAATAAGCATTCAGGAAGATGCTCCACTTACTGCAATTTCTGCAAGATACCAGGACACTGTGACAACTGTCAAAATTCCAGGTATCCGTACAACTATTAAACCATGATTAGTGCTTAATGACTGTGCTAAATTACAATTAATGACTTAAATTGCTTTCTGATTATTGCCATATACATACATGTGCATCACATATTGCTTAATGTCATATCATTATTGCATGAGAACTTTATTGACTCAAATGATGCACGAAACACAGTTAGCACAATTATCAGACAAACCGGGAAAATGCTGACGGAATTCAGTACATAGACAGACAATGTGTTGAGACACAGAATGAGCCAAAAACCAAGTATTACACTAGTATAGTGTGTAGGAAAGTAAGGATCACAAAACTGCCTTCCTAGTGATAGTTTAAGTGCCGGAAAGTGCCTAAAACTCTCATAAACTGCAGAATTCTGCAGAAAATCAGCAAATTCAGCATTTAAACACACTTATATCATGCAGAAATATGGTTAAATGGTCCTGAATGCTTTCCTAAGTATCGGGAATCGAAACTGTCATAAAAGGGTACATAAAGTACACTAAACTGCATAGTTTAGCACCTTAACGAACCGGTAACCAACCGAACAACCGGACACTACCCGAAACACTAAATTTTCACTAAAGCATTGTTTTAACATTACCAAGCTAGTTATGGTCCCCGGACATCATGACACACTATATAAATATCTAGTAACTAAACATCTAACTATACACTTGATTTCTAACTAAATAACTAACTTATGGTTTAAACCTACACCTATACCCCCCCCCCCACCTAGTAATCGGCCAACATGGCCCCCACCATCAAGATTTGATTTCAATTTAATAACGGATCTTTTTTTCTCTTTATAAGACATAATATACAATGGAAAATGTGTTGATGTTGGATATAAGTATAATCTACTAGAACCATAACCTTCGTTCCTCAACATCACACTTCACACACTTCTTCTCTTCCCCTCTTGCTTGTTCACAGCCGTAAGCAACAACAACATAACCACCTTCATTCATTCAACTTCCATACATTACAAGCATATACAAGGGTGTTAGAAGGTGCATAAGGAAGCTAGGAGCTTTCGGAAGTTCAAGGACCTTCACCATTTGCTTTTATCCTCTTCTTTTCTTCTCTTGATCATCCCTAGCCTTGAGCTAGTGGTAAGAACACTAATCTCTTCATTTTACATCTTATTTAAGTGGTTAAAGAATGATACGTAATGTTAATCTTGAAGAACACTAAGAATCAAGAGAATGAAGCATGAACATAAGCTTAAATCATGAAGAAATCATGTTGTTTATGTGTTGTTATACTTGTTGATTGTTGTTTACTTATGAAAATCATGTAGATCATCATATGATCTTGCTAGATCATGATTAAAAACATAATCTAGCAAGCTGAGAGGATGAAAGTGTTAAAGATTCATAGATCATCCTCTTGAAAGACATGAACTTGAAAGAATATATTGTTTTCTTGTAAAATGATGATTAAAATGAGATGTAAGTCTTGTAGATCTAATATTTCAAGAATGATTTTCAAGAAACCAAGTTAAAAATACAAGTTTTACTTAATCTTGGTTCTTAAATAAATAACCCTTATTTTTTGTGGTTAATAAAGTGTAGAAGCACATATGTGACAAGAAAAATCCATGAAGAAACATTTTTGAAAAATATGATTATAAGTTGTAAAGATCTAGATTATTTAAAAAATGATGTTTTTAAAGAATCAACCACACCTTAAAGGGTAACAAGACTTACTAAATACACTAGTAAGTTACTACAATTTTTTATAAATTTTTAAGTTCATGAAGTGGTAGTTTATGCTTGTTTTTGGCAAAATTGGTAAGTGTAGATTGTTTATTGTTGATTGTTGATTGATTGTGTTGATTTACAAAAGAAAAGGATATGCCTTCAAGGCATGGAAACCTCCATTTTTAGGAGAAACTATGGCAAAAATTTTCTAAAAATTAAACATTTAGAAAAATATTTTTAAACAAATTTTTACAAGTGTATTTCAAACCATGGATTTTCACATAAAGTTTGCCAAAAATTTTGTTACAAAAATTATAAATATTGGAGGTTGGTTTTTATAAATAAAAGTGACTAAATATGTATTTAGAAAACATATATTTAGAAGTCACCATGTGTGTGATTATTTGTATATTATGTTTATTAGTTATATTATTTTAAGACTTGAAATAATATAACTCATCAAAATACCAAAATTACAATCCAAAATATTACCAAAAATTCCTAGGAATAAATATACAAAGAATACCCAAATTGTTGGTGGAACCGAACAAAGGAATATAACTCACAAAAATATTCCGGAAAACTTATTCACAAGTATATTTTTGGTAAATAATATTTTGGACACCAAGAGAACAAAAATGTGATTTTTACAATTATTACAAAGTATATCATATTTTTGACAAGGAGAAAATATATTATTTTTGGCAAGTAAAAATATATATTTTCTTGGAATTATTAGAAGATGTATTATTTTTTGAAAGAAATATATATTTTCTCAAACAAACATGAAATACATTATTTTTGGGAGAAAATGTATTTTCTTAAGTAAACTTGAAATATATTATTTTTGGAAGAAAAAATAAGTTTATATATATTTTCCAAGTTAGACTTGAAAATATACTATTTTTGGAACTTTTATGGAATTTACAAATATTTTTGCCAAGGGAAAAATTATGAATAATTTTTCTAAGTAACATTCCTCAAAATATATATTTTGGAAATATATATTAATGTATTTTTACTAGAGATATTATTCCAGAAAAATTAATACAAAATTAAGTATAAGAATACTTAACAATTACAAGAAAATACGGATTTTTGTACGTATAAATACACTCCGGAATACGGCACCAATACATGGAAAAAATATACAAGTATAAGAATACGAATACAAATACGCCCATCCTTGGGAAGGAAATACATGTATAAAAACTTGAAAAGTATCAAGTTAAAATATATTGTTTTAACTATTATTCCAAAAATTTAATAAATATAATTTAAGTTAAAATATTTATTATTTTAACAAATAATTATATAACTTAGAATAGTAATGAAGACACAAAGAAACGTAACTCAAAGACACTAAGTGATACTAAGACAAGGCACGACCCACTCGTCTAATAGACCTTAGTACGTTGTAGGTAGTCGTGTACATCCGAAGGAGCTTTGAGTTACTGTGATTTCGAAGAACGCAAGATTGTGAGTTCATGTCCCCCTTTTCTTTTAATTGTTTTCAGTTTTAAAATTTCGGGGGTGAAGTACATGTTACATACTGTTTACAAACGTTTATATGTGGCATGGTTAGCTAAGGAAGGGTACTTCTTGATCATGTGAATGGTGGGTATAACGCTTAAGACCATTAATCCTCGTAGTAGGACCGAGGGACATGAGTGATAGATCTATTTGGGTGTAACGAGCCCACACCTATGTGGACCGGGGTTTGGCCCATGAGGTGACTATGTCTTATTCCCGGAGACAAAATTTACTAGGTTTGAGCCTTCCTGCATCACGTCACACATATTAATGGCCTTGCAAACCATTAATGATATGTTTTCCTTGTTGCTTTCATACCGGGATTTACAAACATACATACATACTTTCACTGGTTCAAAGGTTTATTCATGCACACAAACAAACACATGAACTCGCTCAACTTTTGTTGATGTTTTCAAACTACATGTATTTTAGGGAATTAAAAAGTGGATCTGGCGGGCGTTTGAATGTTTCAAGTTATGTTGAGAATAAAAGATGGCATCTGGTGTCTTAGGGTTTGGATAGTGTATCTTACCCTGGACATGACACATCTTCCAAAGCCTGGTTTTATGTAATGTCTTTTGTCGACTCCTTGTGAACTCTTAAACAAGTTGCATGGTTTGTACTCGAATTTGAAGTTGTATTTGGTTTCAAGACAATGTTGTTGTTATGCTTTTAAACTTATTTAATAGATGATCATCTTAGTTTTATCATATAGTTGTTGTTATGATTGAATGCAATGATATTAAGCAAGTCACACATAATCACGCTTCCGCAAAAGTCAGGGTGTGACAGACACAAGGAAGAAGATTGTAGGAAGAAACCTAATAATGGAATGTGCTTCAACTGTGGAGAAAAAGGTCACATCAAGCCGAACTTTCCGAAACTAGCTCCAGCCATGAACAACAAGACTACTAAAAATGCTAGAGCATTTGTTCTGACTACAGAAGAAGCAAAAATGATCCCGGATGTGATCATCGGTACGTTTTTAGTTAATGATGTTTTTGCTAAAGTATTATTTGACTCTGGTGCGAACCAAAGTTTTATTAATACTTCATTTTGCAAACTTCTCAATCGACCATTAACTAAACTCCCACAAGAATGTCTAGTAGAGACAGCAAACGGGGAAACCATTAGGATTTCTGAAATCTTGCAGGGAGCAAGAATAGAATTTTTAAATCAAAAGTTTATTGCAAACCTTTATCCAATGAATCTGGCAGGATTTGATGTTGTATTAGGAATGGATTGGTTAATAGCCAATAAAGCCAGTATTTTATGTGATCAACAAAATCGATCCAAGTAAATTCACCAAAAGGTGAAAAGATCACAATTAAAGAAGATAAGCCAACTAGATCCACAAAATTCATCTCTGTGATGAAAACATCAAGTTATATAAGAAAAGGGTCATTAGTGTATTTGATTTCCATAATCATTAATACTAAAGGAAAAGAATTGAAAGATATTCCAGTAGTATCCTAGTTTCCAGATGTGTTCCCAAAAGAATTGCCAGGACTACCTCCAGACAGAGAAGTTGAATTCAGAATCCACCTGCTACCAGGAACAGCACCAATTGCCAAAGCACCTTACCGTTTGGCACCCGCAGAAATGAAGGAACTAAAGAAACACTTAGACGAATTGTTGGAGAAAGGATTCATACAGCCAAGCTCATTGCCATGGGGAGCACCGATCTTATTCGTTAAGAAGAAAGACGGGTCAATGCGTATGTGCATTGATTACCGTGAATTGAATAAAGTCACGATAAAAAATCGGTATCCATTACCGAGAATCGATGATTTATTTGATCAATTGCAAGGAACTCGATTTTTCTCTAAAATCGATTTACATTCAGGATATCATCAATTAAAGGTACAGGAAGAGGACATTCCTAAAACCGCATTTAGAACAAGGTATGGCCATTATGAATTTACTGTCATGCCATTTGGTCTAACCAATGCCCCAGCTGCATTTATGGACATGATGAACCGAATATGTAAGCCATATTTGGATAAATTCATAATTGTGTTTATAGATGATATTCTCATCTACTCTAAGAGTAAGGAGGAACATGCAGCGCATTTGCACGCACTTCTAAGTTTATTGAGAAAATAAAAGCTTTATGCAAAGTGTTCGAAGTGTGAATTTTGGTTAGAACAGGTACAGTTTCTTGGACATTTAGTCAATCATGAAGGAATTCATGTGGATCCCATAAAGATCGAGGCGATTACCAAATGGAAAACCCCTGAGTCACCAACTGAGGTTAGAAGTTTCTTAGGATTGGCAGGTTATTATAGAAGATTTATTCGTGATTTTTCTAGAATAGCCATTCCCTTAACTAATTAACCTGTAAATCTGTTAAGTTTGAATGGGAACCAAAACAAGAAGAAGCTTTTAGTATCCTTAAGCAAAGACTAACCAACGCACCCATACTAGGGTTACCTGAAGGAACTAAAGACTTTATAGTCTATTGTGTATTGATGCAACGTCAAAAGGTTATAGCTTACGCCTCTAGACAACTTAAGAATCATGAAGAGAACTATTCAACCCATTATTTAGAATTAGGAGCTATAATTTTTGCCCTTAAAATTTGGAGACATTACCTTTACGGTAGTAAGTTTACCATTTTCACTGATCATAAGAGTTTAAGGTATGTTTTCGGGCAAAAGGAATTGAATATGAGACAAAGACGCTGGATGGGGATACTTAGTGATTATGATTGTAATATCCAGTATCATGCAGGAAAAGCAAACGTAGTGGCTAATGCTTTAAGTCGAAAATATCACGAAAAGCCAAAAAGAGTACGTTCTCTTGAATTAAATCTGCAAATAGATTAAATGAACAGATTAGAAAAGCACAAGAATCAGTGATCAAGGATGATACTAAAAATTTGAAAGGAATGATTAAGGAACTAGAACAAGGAACAGATGGAATTTGGAGATTCCATAAGAAAAGAATGTGGATACCTAAATTAGGAAACCTACGCCACCGTATATTAGAAGAAGCCCATAAGTCTAAATATACGATGCATCCTGGAAGTGATAAGATGTATAAAGACTTAAGAAAGAATTTCTGGTGGATAGGAATGAAAAAGGATATAGCAGCATATGTTGCAAAGTGTCTAACTTGTTCACAAGTTAAAGTTGAACATCAGAAACCCTCAGGTTTGTTGCAACAGTTAGAAATGCCAGTTTGGAAATGGGAATTCATAACAATGGATTTTGTTACTAAATTGCCCAAAACAAGAAAAGGTAATGATACAATCTGGGTGATTGTAGACAGGCTAACTAAGTCAGCTCATTTCCTACCAATGAAGGAAACTTTCAGTATGAAACAGTTAGCTAAATTATATGTGAATGAAATAGTTTCATTACATGGAATTCCTTTATCAATTGTTTCTGATAGGGATAGCCGTTTTACCTCTCATTTTTGGGCAAGTTTCCAAAAAGCAATGGGAACCAAGTTAAATCTAAGCACCGCTTATCATCCTCAAACGGACGGACAAAGCGAAAGGACGATTCAGACAATGGAGGACATTCTTACAATAACAACTATCACACAAGTATCAATGTTGCACCATTCGAAGCACTTTATGGACGAAAGTGCCGAAGTCCAGTCTGTTGGGCATAAATTGGAGAAAAAAACTATCCGGACCTGAGATAGTGCAAGAAACAACTGACAAAATCATTCAAGTCAAGGAACGACTGAAAGCAGCACGTGATCGGCAGAAAAGTTACGCTGATAACAGACGAAAGCCATTGGAATTTCAGGTAGGAGACAAAGTGTTATTGAAAGTCTCTCCTTGGAAAGGAGCGGTAAGATTCATCAAAAGAGGAAATCTAAGCCCTAGGTATGTTGGACCTTTTGAGATTATTAAAAGAATAGGACCTGTAGCCTATCAGCTACAACTGCCAGAGGAAATGGCAGGAATACATGACGTATTTCATATATCTAACCTCAAGAAATGCTTAGCTGATAAATCAATGGTAATACCTCTTAAGGATATAGAGGTAAATGAAAAGCTTAAATTTGTAGAGAAGCCTCTACAGATTGAAGACAGAAAGGTCAAGAATCTCAAACATAAAAGACTAGTTCTGGTCAAAGTGAAATGGGACTCCAAGAGAGGACCAGAATACACATGGGAGCTTGAATCAGAAATGCAAAGAAAATATCCACATCTATTCCAGTAGACCTTGAGGACGAGTTCTAAAACAAGGTGGGGAGGATATAACAACCCTCCAAAATATTTCTGACACCTCTAATATAATTAGAATATCCCAATACGTCCTAAAATATATATCCCGTATGTGAAAACCAAGCCAAAAATACCTTATATATTTAAAAATAAAATAAAAACAATAAAAATAACTCTGTCGCGGGGCGCGACAGACTGACCTTGAGTCGTTGCGGGCCGCGACCGCTTGGACAAGCGACGGCACCCGGAGCTACCACGTGTCGTGGGCAAGGCTAGGGCCTACACCCCCTATGTCGCGGGGCGCGGCGCCCCCCCCCCCCCCCATGTTTCCGTCGCGGGGCGCGACACGGTCGGTGAACAGCCCTATATAAGAAGGCCCTCATCCTTTAGTTTACGTCGCTCATTTCCCACAAATCTCTCTCAATTTCTATATAGTATAAGTTATACTCGGGCATTATACCCCCCTAAATAACGAAGTTATGCCTCGTTGTAAGTATCATAACCCCCGGTTACGTATTAGATACGCTGCCCGATTGATCCAGGGTTCCGTAACGGCTGTCGTGGTTCTGCCCGACGTAGTCGTTGGAATGTCGTCTCGGGGAGAGTATTACTAATGTAAATATTGGGTTATTATACTAACGCGTGTGCATTTGTGTAATTAATAGATAATCACCATGAAATCTTAAACGAAAACCCTAAGACAGCAATGTGAGTAATCTACTTTTTGCAAATTGTTTTTACAAAACCTCAATTAATTAATAATATATATTAAACAATGATTGAGTATTTGTATTCTACAATTATCGTCGGTATGTTCGGGTTTTGTATACAAAATTTGTTACTACATTGTGAGTAGTAACATGACCACAAGTCGGGTTGACAGTACCGTGTGTGGTAATTAAAGTAGATGGAAACAAATGTAATTACGCGATCGTCCTCAATGCTGTAGACTGATAAAACCTGTTTTGATTAAACTGAGATTCACTCACCAGTATTTTTCCACTGACAAAATGTTTTTAAACGCGTTTCAGGTAACAAAATGTGAAAGCCAAATAGAAGTCAGCTGGACAGCACTGAAAGCTTGGAAAAGTGGCAATAAAAGTTATTTAAATAAAGAGTTGTTTTTATATAAATAAAATAAGGTTTATCCCTATAAAAATGTGTGTACTCGAAACTTGAGAATTTCCCATGTGTTTAATATTATAAAAGCGTGGTATTTTACTCTGATAAATATTTCCTAACTACGGTCCTGATGTAAATTCCGCTGCCAAAATGATAAACATCGATACCACCGAAACTGGCCGCAGCCGCCCGTTCCCGGATAATTAGGGGGCGGGGGTTGCGACATATTTGGCAGGTGTCTCAACATTTACATATTAATTGCTTATTTGGTCATTTTATTCATACACAATGTTTGGTTATTTGATTACTTATTTTTTGTATGTTTAATTAACAAATTATTATAGATTTTTTATAAGTAAACAATATTCCTCATATCGCTTTGTATATGAATCTTATAAGGCCACACGGGGTGGCATCGTTATTTACCGTGATAAATTTCTATCACTCGTGGAACACCGTCCCGCCCAATTCCATAACGAGTGATAGAGTATCACTCGTTATATATATAACGCGTTGAAAAACTTTGGTGATGAATGTGTATCTTGTACATTGTGCATTAATGATTTGATTAGATAGTGAGAGTGATAGAAACTATCACTAGTGAACCACCCCTCCTCCCCTAAGTCTATAATTATTGTAGAGCAAAAAGTTGTTCAAAATACCCAAAAAGGTTTATATTTTTTTCATAAGAATCTATACGACTTGTATAAGTTTATTACGAGTCGTATAACCCAAACGCCAAGCAAGATCTGACACCACTAACAACTATACGACTTGTATGAACCGATACGAATCATATAGTCATTGGTTTCTAAAGATATTGCTGGGTGGCTGGATAAGGCAAAGCCAATCTAAAATACTTGCATAATCTTTTGAATGGACACTTCTAAATACTCTTTAATGGTAATTAAAAAAGTAGTACATAATCCTTCTGAATCATTGACAGATAAATATTCGATTTGAATAGATTTATGTGATTATAGTATAATTAGTATTTGTACCAATAAATAACTGAAACCACCGACCGGTATCTCGGATATCTCTTCGATAGTGCATCATGAAAATAATATAAAAATATACAAATCTAACAATAATAAAAGACTCCAAATAATGACATATGGCATTCTCTACTTCAATCTCATAAATTTTATTTATATTTGTTTAATAAATTTCTTTTAATATTAATATTAATTAATAACCAATATCACTTATTTTTATCCTTATCTTTATCTAAAATTAATAAATAACTTCAATTTTGCAATTTAGACCCTTTGTTTTTTTACTTTTAACCAAAAGTTTTTCATCTTTTGCAATTTAATCCCAACTCTTTTTTATTTTCAATTTTGGTGCACCATACTTTTCATATTTCCCAAGTTTTTCGTTTCGTTCAAAATTTTGTGAGTTAACGCACCGCAACGTGCGTGTGGGTTCAACATTTTTTCGTATATTGTTTTCCCGTTGTACTGGCATGTCGCGTCACATCTATTTTTCTGCGTTTGACAAGTTCGTCCAACACGCGGGTCCAGGATGGACTTAGTTATTTCTTTCATTTTTTACGTTTCGGTTTATTCTCAGCAACAAGCGTGCGTGATTCAAAGATTTTACGTCTGTTTTTCGCTCGACGTTATTTTTTTCCCGTTTTTATTTATTTTGTTTTACGAGCTTTTCCGGTGTTGGAGGTCGTTGACAATGTGTATAGGATTGCTACTACTGAACACATTTTTATGACAACCGCTGCAACGTAGGGGGCTTACTACTAGTAAAGCATTGAAAGAAAACATATTAGAGTATGATACATAATTTATTTTATTAATTACTAAATGAAGGATGTATACTATCCTCTAACTAGTATTCAGAACCCCCGCGTTGTGGGGGCGAGCACTAATGCCACACTACTGCCAGCGACCACCGACACTGAAGTTGCGGTGTTAATGCGAAGAAATTAAACCGAAACGTAAAACATAGAATTAAATAACTAAGTTAATCTAGAACTCGTGCGTTATGATGAACCCGCGTCTATTTTTTCCCGTTTGACAGGTTCATCGTAATCTGTATATAACATATATCATTACCACTATACAACCCATAATGCATACGTTACAACAACCATTGCATCATTATGTTGCAAAATATATTTATACCAGATTTCGGCTAAATTAATTAGATTATTATAAATAATAACAATTTACAAATAAAACAACACAACTTTAAGTGGATCAAACCGATTGAATATGGTAAGATAATGAAACCAATATTTTATTAGGGTACAACAACTTAAACACAATTTACAACCATACATGCGTACAAAACTGATTAAATTTGGTAAGGTAATGAAACAAATATTTGATTAAGGTACAGCCACTTAAGCACAACTTACAACTAATATTTGACTAAGGTACAAGTACTTAAGGACAACTTACAATTAAATATGCAAATATTTCATTAAGGAACAATTACTTAAACATAACTTACAACTAATATTTGACTAAGGTACAAGTACTTAAACACAACTTACAATTAAACATGCATACAAATGTTTCAAATTAATAGTATATAAATATAAATATATCAAATATATCTTGATTAATTTGATATCTTTTATGTACATCCAAATGTTTCAAAGTGAATAATATTTTGATCTAAAAGCATGATAATTATTTTCGAAACCGAACCAAAATAAGAAAGTAATTGATTTAAACAAAACACATTTAATAACAACAACAACAACGTTGTTGGTGGATAGCAACTCATCCAAATGGATAATCATAAATGTGTATAAAATATATGATAACGTGGAGGTTGAACTACTTTTTTAAAATTACAACTTTTCGGAAGTTTCCCTTTAAGAAATTAGAGGTTGAACTACTTTTATAATTCATATAAAAATGCTACACTAATGAGCTGTACGATGCTGTACGACAAAACTGAGCGACTATAAGGTTCGACTATTTAAAACCCTATTATCAAATAAGACTAGACGGTATGGGGCTCGTCCCCAGGGCCGTCCCCTTGCCGCCGCCCCAGCCTTGCCACCCCCTTGCTCCGTCGCCGCTGATGTGGCGTCCTCTTCGTCCGCCCACAGCCGCCTAAACCGGTCCTCACCCCCTCACACACACCTATACATACATATATATAAAGGGGTTCATCCCCCACCCCCTAGGTTCATCTCATTTAGACCCATCCTCACACCCGCTTACATAGCGGTCTACGTGGAAGCCCATCCTTGGAGGACTTGTCTCCTCCATACCTTTCAGTCTAAGACACCAGGTGACACGGGATTACTTCTAATTATCGCATACAAATATTATCATCACTATGTGTTGGGGTGTATTATGTGTTAATACTAGTATTTAGGATTCGCGTTTTGCAGCGGGACCGTTAAGCCGGACAAAAAGAAATGTAAAATGATGAATTAGGCACACACGTTATGATGTGTAACTTGCAATTATTAAACCGAAAAAGTAAAACACAGAAAAGATTAACTAAGTTGGCCTAGGACGCGCAACGCAGGGCCGACCCATGGGCCAGCTAACTCAAGCTATGGCTTTAGGCCACATTTTTAGGCCCTCTGTAAAACCCTTGCAGGATCAATCAATGATATCAACAATATCTTGTGAAAGCGCGGAAATCAATCACAAGACGATTCAAGATTAAATAATGATAATAAAGAACAATAGTTGAGAGCAATAGAAATTACAAACCAATAGATTCTTGCATTCAACGATAAACGTAGACTGATACAAGATCTAGCAAAGGAACTCGCAACCTTCTCCTTTGTGTCGCCCCCACTATTCACCAAATCAACAACATCAAACAATGAGGTAATAGTGTGCTTAAATACAAAACCAACTGGGCCACGAACCTAAGCCCATGCGACACAAGTCTACTAACCCAAATACTAACAAAACCGACCCAAACATGTAAATTAAACATAAACATAATCAACCCTCAAACTATGCTAACCTACATGAATAAACCTTCAGGTTCCAACAATCTCCCCCTAGGTTTATGCATGCAGGTTCTTGACACTTTAACCTTCACGATCACCTTGCAACCGATCCTTAATACCACCGAAACCCTTTGTATGAATATGAATAGATGCTGTAACAGCTTTAGTCCAAGCTTTTGCAATTTCTTCATATTTCTCAGTAGCTCTAATTTGATGACGAGCTAACACTTCCAAATCTTCATGAGCAACATTCAGTAAATCAATCTGATCCACCAAGCGAAAACACACATCATCATCACAAACAATCACTGCCTGCCCTAAGCGCTCATCATAAGACCAAAAATGTAAGGACTTCAGAGCACCCTGTGGTATCTGTGACATTCTTCTCAAACTCGAAGTCATAAAGACCTTCATCATCTTCATCAGTAATTACGGGTTGATCTTTGCTATGCTCAATATACATTCCGAGCCGAGGATCCCTCCTTTTCCGTTTCAATGGCATGGAATCAGAATCCTTTGGGTCTTCACTAGGCTTTTCACTTGACACTGAAAGATCAGAAGGAGGATTTCCCATCTTATCAGTTACAGATTTCAATAACAAAGCCAAACTTTCAGCAGTAATCACGGGTGGAACAGCAGAAACAGCAGTATCAACTTCAGCTTCAGGAGGAAGCTCTTCATCTTCACCAGAATCACACATAATCTCAACACCTTCATTGTCAGAGTCTATTGTTAAAATCTCTGTCTCAGGCTGATCTTCAGCATCCATACGAATATCATGTTCTTCAGCAACAATAGCACTTGCAGATACACTACGCTCTGGAACAGATCGTGCCATCACTGGATTCTCACCAACATCTTCTGTCTCTGCAAACTGACCAAATTTCTCCAACTCAATCAAACCTTCAAACCTTTTCTCAGTTCCTTTCTTTGTAGTGAGAGCACCAAAACATGAAGGTCCCATAGGCTTTAATTCCAACGTATTACCAGATCTCTTCAATTCCGGATAATGCTCATTCAAAATCATCTGCACAAATCTTGGATACATAAGAAACTTATCCTTTCGAAGTCCAATTGCATTTCTCTTCATAGCTTCCAAAATATATCTTGAATAATTGAACGGCTCGTTTGTAATCACACATATCAATGCAGCAGTCTGTGTGGTATTCAACTGATCAATTCCCCCTCTATTTTCTGTCATGCACAAAAGAAACATGTGCAGTAATAGACGCCAGTAAGGGTGCACAAACTTCTTCACCAGGGGAGGAAACTTTCCTTCATAACTTAAACGAGGTAAAATTGCTTCCACTGTTCCAGCAGGAAGTTCGATTGGATCTGTTTCCTGATCATTAAACTTCAACACATCTCTAATAATCTGCTCAGTCACTATAACCTTTATCTCGTCAATCTCAGCAACTATAGCTCCCTTTCCTTCAATGATTTCTACTTTAGCAGTCTTCCAAAAGTCTCGAATAAGGCTTTCATAGACAACTGGATTCTCACGAAGAGCATGAACAATCCGGCATGTATTTAGGCCTTTCATCAACGATGTATACAGCTGCTTGTGCTTCACTGGCGGAGGTGCTAAGTATCCAACTTGATTATGAGAAGATATAAACTTTAAATCCATTTTCTGCACACAACACAAATCATATAAGTTTCCAACTACTGATATAACAGTGACAAAAGTAAAATTAAAACAAACACTGTTACTGTTCACTCGAAACCATGAGTCGCAACCAAAAGGTTTCGAGTCGAAACCATGAGTCGCAACCAGCAGATTACGAGTCGCAATCATGAGTCGCAACAAACAAATTGAGTCGCAACCATGAGTCGCAATCTTGTTGTTGCGACTCGTAACCACTGATTTCGAGTTCTAAACGTTCTTGATTGCGAGTCAAAACTTCATCGGAAATATCAAAACTTCGTCGGAAACATCAAAACTTCGTCGGAAACATCAAAACTTCATCGGAAACATCATCGGAATCTTCAAACATTCATCGGAATCTTCAACAAGATATTCATAATCCCTGCAAAACTTGAATGATGATGTCATAATACGTTGAAGATTAACAAGGTAGATTGCGAGTCGCAATCGGAAACCAGTCGAAACTGTTGATGAATGCCGGAATCTTGAGAGAGAAAAAGAGATCAGATTGCGAGTGAATAAGGATTATGACTCGTAATCCCCTTTTGTACTCAACTGTTTTCATGGGCCCATGTCTTATGGGCTTGGACCTTATGGACTTGGGCTCAAAACAGATTTATCAATTAATTTTTAAACCCATTTAAAAATCTGATTTAATAAAAACTATCCATTAAACCTTTTGAGCAATGTTTGCAAAATAAAAACCTAAAAAACAAAACAAATAATAAATATTATTTACAAAATAAACTTAGGAAATTTGCATAGATACTCAGGGATCAAATCACAAGGTTTCGGGCTTGACTTCACTTATCAACACTGATCTACTACTGGATGATCTAGACAATTGCCAGTATATTTGTCCCCTTAAACTCATCTCCCTAGACCTTTTCCATATAACTGCCTGTAACTCATTTTATCATGTTTTGTTATTTTAACAATGAACACCCAAACAAATACTAATCAATTCTCGGAATTATGCACAGCACACTCTATCATGCATGTAGTGTCCCTACCACATATTTCACAAGTCCAATCCAAATCTCTGAAATCTTAACTGGGAATAGATTGAGAAGAGAACAGAATAGATCTTAAGCAGAGATGGTATAATATACAGATCAAATGAGTTTTTCTCAATTTGATATAGGTTTCTAGGGTTTCTTTTGGGCACTTGAGGGCCTCTTTCGGGTGTATTAGATCTATAGCGCGACAACGTACAGCTAGGTCAGCATGTATCTGGATGCAGCAGAAGCTGTCGTTGCCTAGCACCTCCAGGTCAGCATATATCTGGATGCAGCAGAGGAGGTACACGACTTTTTCAGAGAAGATTTCAGAGTCAGACCAAAATTGTGTGTATCAGGACAACATACAGACATTCAAATAGAAATGAGCTAATTCCAAGTGATTTTCTTTTCTGAGGTCATGTACTCTTTTAGTTCTGAACAGAAACAGCCAATGTTTCCAGTCTTAAGGATAGAGCCTACCAACACATCATACTAGAGTCAAACTATTTCGATACTGGTCTTACATGAGTCAGCCCTTGACCATAATGTGAAAATTCATTTCATTTCCCAGTCCTGCCACACCTCTTTTTGTATTTTTCAAATTTTTAATGTTTTTGTATTTTTCTATTTTTTTTAATGTTTTTGTATTTTTCAAACTTTCTCCCCCTAAATTTGAGCATAAATAAAAACTACCTAAGAAAAGAAAACTGTATGAACAAATTTACCTACGAAAAACAAAAAACATGCTCAGTCAGTAAAGCGGATCATTTTCAGAAAATCCACAAGCACTCTGAATTTCGAGCTGCTGACAGGTTTAGTGAACAAATCGGCAGCATTTGCATCTGTGTCGATTTGTTCAAGAGTAATAAGACCTCTGTCAAAACAGTCTCGAATAAAATGAACTTTAATATCAATGTGCTTGGTTTTGGAGTGGAAGACAGGATTTCGAACAATTTGTATTGCAGCATCATTATCACAGTAAATAGTAGTGTTAAGATAAGTCAAACCATAATCCTGCAACTGATGTTGCATCCACACCACTTGAGAGCAAGAAGCAGAAGCCGCAACATACTCGGCTTCAGCTGTAGATATCGCCACTGTTTGTTGTTTCTTGCATTGCCAAGAAATGAGCCGATCACCCAAAAATTGGCATCCCGCAGATGTAGATTTCCTGTCACTGTCAGTACCTCCAAAATTGCTGTCAGAGAAAGCAAACAAGTCAAAATTGGAATCCTTCGGATACCACAGGCCAAACCGAGGTCGGCCTTTAAGATACCGAAAGATCCTTTTAACAGCAGTGAGGTGAGAAGTTTTAGGATTAGCCTGATAACGTGCACAATTGCAAACAGCAAACATAATGTCCGGACGGCTAGCTGTGAGATACATCAATGACCCGATCATGGACCTATATTGACGTTGATTGACAGACTCTCCTTCTTCATCTTCAGTCAATAGTGGTCTCTCTGCCATAGGTGTTTCAGCAGGCTTTGCGTCCGTGAATTTGAATTTTGCCAGCACATCATCCACATACTTCCCTTGATGAATAAGAATTCCTTGTGAACTCTGCTTGACTTGTAGACCCAAAAACAATGTCATTTCCCCCAGAGCACTCATTTCAAACTTCTTCTTCATAACTCTCTTGAATTCCTTGCAAAGATCCTCACTTGTAGATCCGAAAATGATATCATCAACATAGATTTGAACCAAGATTTGATCACGTCCTACCTTCTTGATAAACAGAGTCTGGTCTATGGTGCCACGCGTATACCCATGAGCCAACAGATGCTCTGTTAGTGTGGCATACCAAGCTCGAGGAGCCTGGTGTAACGCGTACAGTGCCTTGTCTAGCTTGTAAGCGTAATCAGGATGGTCTGGATGTACAAAACCTGGTGGCTGCTCGACAAAAATTTCCTCCTTCACATCTCCATAGAGAAACGCGGTCTTGACATCCATCTGATAAACAGTGAATCCCATGTATGACGCGTAAGCCAAGAAGATCCGGATGGCTTCAAGTCGTGCAACCGGAGCATACACTTCATCATAATCCAGTCCTTCAATTTGTCGAAATCCCTGAACCACCAGCCTTGCTTTGTTTCGAACGATGACTCCTGCAGAATCCTGCTTGTTTCGAAATACCCATCTAGTTCCAAGTTTACGTTTTCCTGATGGCAACTTGACGAGCTTCCATACTCCAAGTTTTTCAAACTGGTTCAGCTCTTCATGCATAGCATCTACCCAGCCAGGTTCCTGCAGAGCTATATCAATAGTTTTAGGTTCGATTTGAGAAAGATAACAAGAATATAAGCAAGTGTTAATGGTTCCTGATTGACTCCTGGTCAAAATTCCTGCATTTACAGGACCAATCACATTCTCGATTGGATGATTTCGTTGAACGCTCGTAGGTATGGCCAAATCAGGTACAATTTCCTCTTCAGTGGTGGTGTTGCTAGACTCCCCCTCATTAGGTGCTGTAGTAGTGTGAACTACAGGAGAAGTGACAATACAATCCTCAGGAATTTGTTCAGGAAACAATGCAGAGTCACTAGTTGATGCGCCCTCAGGGGATCGATTGACCGTTGGAGTTGGTGTAGGATGTTGCGTAAACACCATTCCCGGTGGATCAATGGTATGATGCCTCACGGTGTCTTGCATCTGTGCTTCGTCTTCCGTATCTTCAAATGACAATGGTTGTTTGGGAACAGACACACCTGCAACTGAAACATCACTTGACAAAATGTTAAATGATTTAAACAGAGCAGAATAATCGTATAGCCAATCTGGACCAACTCTAGCGTCCGTAGCATTCTCTTCAAGCCATTCGATGTTGCACGACTCAACGACCTTTTTAGTTACTTTGTTGTATACCCTATAAGCAGAGCCTTTAGCATATCCAACAAAGTAACATTCGTCACCTTTGACTTCAAACTTGCCGTTGGAGTCCATTAGTAATAATACACATGGACAACCAAAAATACGAAAGTGTGAAACCGAAGGTTTACGTCCTTCCAGAATCTCATAAGGGGTTTTCATGTGACGTTTGTTTACTAAAGCATGATTCTGGATATAACAAGCCGTGCTAACAGCCTCGGCCCAAAAGAAGCTAGGAAGCTTTGAATCAGCCAGCATAGTACGTGCGGCCTCAATGAGAGTACGATTTCTTCTTTCAGCCACTCCATTTTGTTGTGGAGTTCGAGGTGCACTGAACTGACGATCGATTCCCTTATCCATGCAGAAAGTATCCAAAGTAACATTCTTGAATTCTGTCCCATTGTCTGATCGAATAACCTTCACTTTAGTACTCGCTTGATTTTCAGCCAAAGTAATGAATTGTTTTACCAAGACAGCAGTTTCATTTTTGTGGCTGAGAAAATACACCCAAGTATAGCGAGAGTAATCATCGACGATTACTAGACAGTAAGCTTTCTTCCCAATACTCAGCACATTTACTGGACCAAAAAGATCCATGTGAAGTAGTTCTAGCACAACTTTCGTCGAGGGTACTGATTTAGTCTTATGAGGTTTTCGATGAGCTTTCCCTTTCGCACAAGCAACACATTTTTCCACCAACATGAAATCCTTGATTGGAAGATCACGTACCAGTTGACCTTTAGCCAGACGGTTCAGATTTTTCATATTCACATGCCCAAGTCGACGATGCCACAACAGACCATCATGCTCTGAAATCTTTGAAAATAGACAAGTGATCTCTTCACACGGTTTCTTGTTCATATCAATGACGTAAGCATTTCCCTTTCTTTCAGCTGTCATCAAGAACCAGTCTTCTGGAATAACAATCCCAGGCTTAAGAACATGACATCCCTTCTTCGTGAAATGAACTGAATTCCCTCGATCACAAATCTGCGAAATACTTAACAGATTGTGTTTCAGTTCTGGAACATAATTAACATTTTCAAAGCTGAGAACACCGTTTCGAACAGTTCCTTTCAATGTGATTCTGCCAGATTCACCTCCCGCAAATGAGACATATCCTCCATTAAATTCTTTGACGTTCACAAGTTGGGATAAGTCTCCTGTCATGTGCCTGGAACAGCCACTATCCATGTACCAGAGGCGCACGGTAGTCCTCCACAGCTGTTCCTGCACGATTAGCGGGATTAGTTAGATTTAGGTACCCAGCCCATAGTGGATCTGGGTTTTCCATTTGCATCAATGTACGTTACTTTTTGCCAGATCAGATTATCTTTATTCAAAAATTTTGATTTATCTCTGTTGACAAAAGAGTTTGCATTCATGTTTGACTGGGCAGCCTTGACTTTTGGTTTCCAATGTTGATATGACCATTTAGAGCAATAATTATCAAAAAAATTTTGTTGGTGTCTTTGAAATTTTTTTTGACTTTGTTGGTTTCTTCGTTTGGCTGCATTCCAGTCAAAATCAGAGGGCTTGGTCCTTCGACTGTTATTCTTCATTGCCTCAGTCTTTGTGACGTTCATGGGCTTTGAATAACTAGTTCGATTGGATTTATCCTTCTGATTTTTGAAGCCTTTGTGCTCAGATGACTTCCTTGGGAGATGGACACAATTTCGTGCAATGTGTCCCGCAATTCCACAATTGAAACAAGTTTGTCGTTTCAATGGGTGGAGAGTCGAGGTTTTCTGAAAATTGTTCCTGTTTTGCTTTTCAGGTTTTGCGATTTTTGCTGGCTTTCGTTTAGAGCGATCTGGGTTCGGCTGATTTGACGTTTCACAAGCATGTGATGTATGTTGAGATTCAGTCGCAACTTTCTTACTGTGATTACCTTTTTCTTGAAAATCTGATGACTTGGGATCAGTTTTATTAGGTAAAACGTATGTTGAAGATTTTACGTTCATGTTAACATTTAATTCTTTGTCGATGATTTTTGATTCAGTTTCAATTTCAGAAGCATTTGAAATTTCACAAACACATGCTTCTTCAACATGTGTATCAACAGTTTCCAATGGGGTCCCACTAGATTCAACATTAGGGACTCCCACTGAGACCGATTCCAAAGAAGAATCAGGACATTCTTGATTTTCTTGAGAAGAAGTATCAGTGGTTTCACTGAATGTATCCTGAGGGACCTCACCTGCAACACTATCATCTGACATATTAGAACCATCACATTCACAATTATTAACCGAAGAAAATTCATCACCGGAATTAAAGTTCACAGTTTCAACACAACCATCATCAGTCTTGCCTAAAACATCAGGCCCATTAGCAGCTAAAGAAAGAAACATGCTAAAAATATTTTGTCCCAAAATAACATCAGGATGATTTTCATCAAAACAAGGTTTTTGTGAATCAGAATTTAAAACGTGTTCTCCCCCAAGAGTATCTTCACATTTCAAATCAACTTTTTCTGCACATGCAAACGACTGGTTAGGATCAACATTTCCTTTTGAGACGAAATTCATTGAAGGAGCTGGTTGTTTGTTATCAACAGATTTGCTGTTGATTGATGACTTATCGGTTTTTGGACCGTAAGTCATCTTGCCCTCATTAATTAACTCCTCTTCCGTGAAAGGCATATAAGTGTAGTTATGATTGTATGGAGGAGGAGTTTTTGTGTATCCCAGACCAGCCCCTTTCTTTTCTTTATACTCTAGTTGTATATCACAAATGTTCCTGACCAAATTACTAGAGGTGTCAAATTTTTTAATATTGATTTCATTTACCTGATATTTGACTTTCAAGTCCTCTAATTCTTTGGTCAGGTCACTAATTGTGGCTAGAGCATCTAAGAAATTACAGTTTTTAGCACTGAGGTCTTCTTTTAGCTGAACTATATCCTTTCGTTGGGCCTCAATTTTTTCTTTGTAAAGTTTTTCATTTTTGGCCAAAGTAAAGTTTTTATTCTTAAGATCTTGATAATCTTGAATAAGTTCAGCATTATGTATCCTATAAGCCTCAACTCTTTCTCTGCATTCAGTAGTACAGAAAATAGAACGTACCTCCTCAGCAGTGAGTCCATGAACAGGAGCTGACAAGATTTTGGTCATGAACGCAATGTTCTCAGCTTGAGGCTCAGCATCTGGCGAAGAATCCTTTTCATCAGAAGTCATGAAAGCTATGTTTTCAGCAGCACTCTGGATTTCTGGTTGAGAGATGTTCAGGCGTTGAATTTCATCTTCCCAATTGAACTCTGCACTTGGTTGAACAACAAGGGCTGAACTCTGAGTTCCTTCACCAGCAGCAGTTGAATCGTTTGTCGTTACAAGAGCCCTTTCAGGATTTGGAGGGGCAGGATGTGCAGGTGTATAGTCTTTGTTGTTGTTGGACTTAGGACAATTTCGTGCCAAATGACCTGGTTCGTGACAGTTGTAGCAGCGTAACTTCAGTGGAACATTTGCAGAGTTTGAAAAAGAAGATCCCCATCTATTTTTGCCAGTTTTATTTGCGAATTTTTGTGCTCTGAATGCTGCCATTGCCATTTGCCAGGTGATGTCCATCTCCTCCACATCGTCAGGATGATACTGATATAGATCATTCAACGACCAGCTAGGAGGTTGTATTTTACCTGCGACAAAAGCATTTAAACAATTTATAACAGAAGCAGCGACCTCCAGATTCTCTTTAGATTGCTGAGTAAAGAAAGCAATGAGCTCGGATTTTGCTGAATGAGTTGTGGCAATCTTTGCTGCAGACGATGAGGGGCTTGAGCTAGAGTAATGCACAGTAGTGGTCGACCCAGAAGTAGCCTTTTTCGATCCATTCTGTGAAATCAGTGCAGCGTTGTCATTGCTTGAATTGGTAGAAGAAACAGAAATGCCTGCTGCTAACAAACTGGACTTGTGATTATTCTCCGGTTGCTTGTCATCAAGCTCACAAGCTTTGATATGAGAAATCATTTCAGTCAAGGTGCATCTTGCGAGATCTTTCGTCCGCTTGATCATAGCAACGTGGTTATCCCAACTCTTTGGCAAGGCATTCAGAAGTTGTCGATTCTGAGCAGCCTTTGAAGGAAGGATTTCTTCTAGGTCCATTTGAGTAATGATTTTTGAGAAACGCTGAATCTGATTCTCAATGGTTTCCCCATAGATGTAGTTGAAATTATTGAAATTTTGCCTTAACAGGTTCCTTCTGCTTTCCCTCATGTCTTCATTCCCTTCGTACACATCAAGCAAAGCTTCCCACATTTCTTTAGCCGATTTGCAAGTGCGAAATCCCATAGCGATGTCTGACCCCAGTCCCATAGTCAAGTAAGACGTTGCTCGATTATCTTCTTCTTCAATAGCATAATCTTCATCAGTATATTCGGCACGAGGTTTCTTGACCTTGACTCCAGGGTTCGTTTCCCTCTCATACATGATTTCTCTAGGACCTCTTTCAATAACCCTCCAAAGTTTAGGCTCCTTAAACTTGATATGTTGCTCAAAACGCCACTTCCATTCAGGAAAATCATTTGCATCTAAAAGCCTTGGAATACGAGAGCTGGTTCCAATTTTGGAGTCCAACTCTTGCTGAGCATTTGTGACAGCTAGGTCATTAGCAGTTGACATGTTTTCTTAAATATAATTAATTAAATCAATTATTTAAAGTCCAACAGTCCAAAGGTCCAAAAGTCCAACAGTCCGTAAATCAGTGTCGTTGCGAGTCGTAACAGAGGTTGCGAGTCAAATCTACTGTGATTGCGAGTCGTAACTGCAGAGGTTGCGAGTCGTAACTAAAACAGAATGAGCCGAAACCAGTGAGGATTGCGAGTCGCAATTGACACAGGATGAACCGAAACCAGTGATGGTTGCGAGTCGTAACTGGAACGTGATGAGCCGCAACTAGATGGTTGCGAGTCGAAACCAATACAGAACAAGCCGAGACCACAGTTGTTGCGAGTCGAGACCTGCAAAACAGATAAGAGATAAGAACTGTTGACTCGTAATCCCGGATTTCCAGCACTTCCAAAATTCAAAGATTTGAGATCTTTGAATTTTCTTCAATCAGCTCCGAACAATCAGCAAACAGATTTCTGAAAATTATACGATCCAAATCAGTAACAATTTTTAACAAAATCACCAAGAACAGATCCAAAACAGATCGGTAAAACTAGTTCCTTTCACTGCAAAACAATCACCACAAACCAGATTAGTAATAACGGTTTAATCTTGAATCTGATTGATATCAAAACCGAACCAAGAATGGTTTCTTGGCTCTGATACCAATTGTAAAACCCTTGCAGGATCAATCAATGATATCAACAATATCTTGTGAAAGCGCGGAAATCAATCACAAGACGATTCAAGATTAAATAATGATAATAAAGAACAATAGTTGAGAGCAATAGAAATTACAAACCAATAGATTCTTGCATTCAACGATAAACGTAGACTGATACAAGATCTAGCAAAGGAACTCGCAACCTTCTCCTTTGTGTCGCCCCCACTATTCACCAAATCAACAACATCAAACAATGAGGTAATAGTGTGCTTAAATACAAAACCAACTGGGCCACGAACCTAAGCCCATGCGACACAAGTCTACTAACCCAAATACTAACAAAACCGACCCAAACATGTAAATTAAACATAAACATAATCAACCCTCAAACTATGCTAACCTACATGAATAAACCTTCAGGTTCCAACACCCTCCAGCCAAAAAAAAAATTATATACTTGTATTTTGTTTGGGCTTATAAGTTTCAAGGAATTGGGCTTATAATGGGGGGCACTAGTTATAATTAGGGAAACAATAAACATTGCGCGTGATACTCTGGGGAATGCCGAACGAACAGGAGGTGATCTAGGGCAACGAATCGACAAGGGAACTGCCAATCCGCATTCGGCGATGGAAAAATCATGATGGATGCTAGGTTAGGTGCCGCAAATGGAGATAAGAGAGATTGTAGCGCTGATTTCAGGTATCTCATATCCATCATCTTCTAACGTCTCTTTTATTAATGTCTTTATCTTGACTCTTGAGCTTACCCTTGTATATATATTATATATATGTATATATATATGTGTATATATATATATGCAATAATCTTTAAATTGTTCTTCTACAGTGAATCAATTTTGCAAATTTGTTTTTGATTCTACTGAGTTCTGGCAAATTGACGGTTGTTTTCGTGTTGTTCCTGAGTGGCAGATTCCAAAGCAGCAAAGCTAAAGCTTTTGATTCTAATTTGACTTGATATAAACAATATCAGAGGACAATGTTATGACAATGGTTCTAATATGAAAGGAAAACATCAAGGTGTCCAAAAAAGATGTTAAATATTAATCCTAGAGCTTTCTATACTCCATGTGGTTGTCATTGTTTAAATTTAGTTATATGTGATATGGCTAATTCGTGTAATAAAGCTCGTGAGTTTTTTTTTTTTTGAGTTATACAACGTACTTGTACAATATTACTTCATCACCTCAAAGGTCGAAAATATTACAAGATCATTTACCAAAATTAACTCTTAAATCTTTATCACAAATACGTTGGGAAAGTAGGGTAGAAAGTGTTAGGGCAATTAGATATCAAGCACCACAAGTATGAGAGGCACTTTGGGTATTATATAGGATAAAGGATGATGCAAAAGTTGAAAGTGAGGCTCAATGCTTGGCAATGTTTGAATTCGATAACTTTGATTTTTATTAGGAATAATTATATGGTATGATGTTTTGAGTGCTATTAATCATATTAGTAAGATTTTACAATCAATAGATATGTGTATTGATGATGCTATAAAAAAATAAATAAATTTATGTGTTACTTTGAAAATATTAGAGAAAATGGATTTGAAAACGCTATAATTGAGGCAAAAAAGTTGGCTATAGAGTTAAATGTAGAACCTAAGTTTCGTGAAAAGCGTATGATTCATAGAAATAGACGAGTTGATGAAAATGTTGATAATGAAACTAATAAAACTATTGAATTATTTAAAACCGGTTACTTTTTATATATTGTGGATCAAGCTATTTCTTCGATCAACGCTAGATTTGATCAATTTAAAGTGTTTGAAAGTATGTTTGGTTTTCTATTTAGTATTAAAAAAAACTTGAAATCTTTTAATGATGATAGTTAAAATAAAAATGTATTAATCTTGAAAATTCTTTAAAACATGATACTAGTATAGATATTGATGGGTTAGATTTATTTGAAGAACTAAAAGTTCTAAGACATATGATACATTTAGAATGTAACACTCCTATTAATATACTAAACTATATTAAAACTTTTAACTCTTTTTCAAATGCTTATATTGCTTACAGGATTATGTTAACTATTCCCGTGACTGTTGCTTCCGCCGAAAGAAGCTTTTCTAAATTAAAATTGTTAAAAAATTATTTAAGATCTACAATTTCACAAGAAAGATTGAATGGATTAGTTATTTTGTCAATTGAATGTGATTTGTTAGAAGTTACCGATTATTAAATTTTATTAAAATATTTGCTTCTAATAAAGCTAGAAAAATAAACTTAATCTAAAAATATCTTAATACAAACGAAAATAAAAAATAAAAAATATAATCTTTAACTCCGCCAACTATAAACTTTTTAGTTTATTTTGTTGTTCCCAAGCCCGGATAAAGGAGGAGGGTTTTTATCAAATAGTCTTTTATCAAGGCATTAGGTTTGTGAATGGGTTCCGGTTACGGATTCTAAACGGTATTATAGCCATAGGACTAGTTATGGTTTTGACTATGGTGTGGTGGTTAGAATTATGAGTACAACAGGTATGTTTTTCATTCTTAACTTTACAACCAGTTTTTTTAAGGCCTAAATTTTGTACTTCACTTAAGGCCACCAAAATGGTTGAGTCGACATCATTTTGTTTTTCGCTAATCTTGATTCTAACTCAAACCGTTTGCTCATATTCACAATATGTGTCATACCCCTTTCAAAGGCGGAAACACGAGGTGTGATCTGAGTGGTTTTCATTGCATACGATAAGTAAACATTGCTACATGAATTAAAACATACTCCAAATTGTCGTTCAAGTTTGATCATCCAAAATACAGAAATCAGTTTAAAGTTTACATCAGAACTAAAAGATAATTGTTTAAAAGTTCACATCACAATTTCAAAAACAAAGATCAAGGTTTTGTTTCCTATATCACCACAGAAGGTGGGATATAGTAAACAAATCCACAAAAGATAGCAATGGAGACTAGACACTAAACATCTTGAAAAGGAGCCCGTGAACATCATCCACTAATTTCCTGAAATACATATAAGTATAAAAATCGTCAACAAAAGTTGGTGTGAATTCATGCAATTTGTGTAAAATGTAACATTTGTAATTGTATAAAAGCATGGTATGTATTTGTAAAATGTAAGTTTGTAAGTTGTAACGAAATGGAATCGAGATCGCTAATGTTTAGCTAGGACATTAACATATGTGACGACATAGGAAGCATCCAAACCTAGGCGATTTTTGACATCGTTTACCCTACGACTGTGACCCAAGACACTCCATGACTATGTGTTGTCAAGAGAGTGAGGCTGCCCGGACCTATTAGATCTAATCCTTGTTCTTTCGGTCTAAACTAGATTGATGGTGATTACGTATCCCCTATTCGTGACATGATCTATGTATGATTCCTTTGTGTAAACATACCAATTTGTACATATATTTTCCCCAAAGTTTAGAAAACAGTAAAAACCTTTAGAAAGTGGGGACATGAACTCACTGATTTGCGTATAGACATTCTAAGTATGTTAATCACCTAACTTGTAAACCTCTAACTACAAGTTACTATTTGAATTTAATGTGTCTTTTCATGTCTTACATGTATATGTTCTTGTATTATTAGTGTATATATTTTACAATATTTTAAGTATTGTATTTGTTATATATATTTTTATCCCAAATATATATTTGTGTAAGTAGGATTTGAAATTGTTATATGCTAAAAATAATATATTTTAACTTTTACAAAATATATATCACTTATATTATTTGTCAAAATAAATATAAGTAATTTGTTAAATAATATTTCCAATATTATATTTAGTGTAATTATACTTAGGAAAATATACTTGTATTTCAAGTTTAAACACTTGTATATTTGTATTAATTAACCAAAATCAATCCTTTGGTTTTATTACTTTTCGAAATTTTATTTCTTAAAAATAAAAATATTTTCAAGGTTTATTCGTTATATATATTTGAGTAAACTGCCATTTTGATCCTTGTGGTTTGGGCACTTTTGCCATTTTAGTCCAAATCTCAAACTTTTTAAATATGGGTCCCTGTGGTTTCATTTTTGTTTCCATTTTAGTCCAAAATTCAAAAACCCCCTTTTTGACTGTTACAACCTGCCTATTTTGTCTTTTTATTCAGGGGCATTTTGTCTATTGTAGATTTATTATAACTGATTATTGATTAAAAATAATAAAACTCAAATCCTCTGTCACCGTCTTCTTCATTTCAACCCATTTTCTAGAGAGAGAAACAATCACCGAATTATCTCTCCACCCCCACCACCAATCATCACCTTTCTCCAACAACAACAACCACCGCCAGCCACCACTGTCATCAAACCTCCACCGCCATCACCACCTTCGCCTTCACATTTGACCCGTCCGATCTCGAATCACACATCAATACAAGCAACACTGTGATCTTCTTACTCTTGAACCTTTGTTTTGTAACTGAATCTATGATAACCCTAAATGAATTAGGGTATTTAAAGATAGAAAATTTGGTTGGTGAACAATGATCAAGATTCAAGAACAGTGAAGGCGGGCAGCCATGGAAGCATCATCTTTACAAGTTCACACACCTGTGTGTTGTGGAAGAATTGCTTTAAGAGACAAAACCCTTGTAAAGATTAAACCTTTTATTAGGTCTCACCCTTCAAGAAGAATATATTTGTGTTCTAGGGTAATCTTTGATCGATTTCTTTGATGGGTTTTGTTGATTTGTTGTTAAGAATTGTGGGTTTAGTTGAATGTTTTGTAATATTGCTTTGTGGGTTTGGTTTTTTGTTGAAATGTTTGTGAATCTGTATATGTTTGGTATGAATTTAGGTGGGTTGATGGCTGATGAGTTTTAGGGTTTTGTGGTTTGTGATTAATTGTAGTGGTGGAGGTGCGTGGTGGGGGTTGTGCAAGGGGCGTATGTGCGGTGGTGGGGGTTTTACAATGGGGGAGTAGGTGCGGTGGTGGGGGTTTTGCAGCGGGGTTGGAGGTGCGGCGGTGGTGATTTTGCAGCGGGGCTGGAGGTGCGTCGGTGGAGGTGTGGTGGTGGTGGGGTGTTCATTGCAGGTCATGGGGGTTTATGGTGTTAGGGTATATTTGGGGAAGATGATGTGCTTAAGGTTGATTGATTTTGGTTTTATTATTTTTAATCAATAATCAGTTATAATAAATCTACAATGACTAAAATACTCCTGAGGATAAAGACAAAAAACCAGGGTTTAAGTTGGGGAATCTGGCCAAATTTATCTTTTGGACTAAAATGGCAACAAAAGTGAAAACACAGGGACCCAAATTTAAAAAGTTTGAGACTTAGACTAAAATGGCAAAAGTGCCCAAACCACAGGGACCAAAATGGCAGTTTACTCTATATATTTTGTCACATTTTTTTAATTCTTCCATTACTTGTAGTAACTTTTGTATAAGTTCAAATATATATATAATTGTCCAATAAGTCCAATACTTGTCCAAGTCCTTAATTTCTCAGGAAATATAGGGCTGCAAACGAACCAAACATTCGGCAAACGGTTCGTGAACCGTTCGGCGGGAAGTTCGTTTGTGTACGTTCGTTTATTAAACAAACGAACACGAATAAGAAATTTCGTTCGTTTAGTTAAATGAACAAACATGAACAGAGGTAGTGTTCGTTCGTTTATGTTCGTGAACATTCGGTAACGTGTCCGTTTGTGTTTGATAGTTCATTAGTGTTTTTAGTTTTTATATCTATTTTAATACTTCAAAATTCCGACAAATTAAATATCTAATAAGTGTCAGTGTATTATATATTTTGTTCATGAAACGATTGTTTGAGTTCGTTTGTTTCCATTTGTGTTCATGAGCATTAGTTTGTGCTCATTTGTGTTCGTCAACGTTCGTTGCCTAAAATTAACAAACAAACACAAACGAACACGAACAAGTTCATTTCCTTAACAAACGAACCCGAACATAAAATCTCGTTCGATAAGTGTTCGTGAACGGTTCGCGAACACATATATTTCTTAACAAACGAACACGAACAAGGTCTTGTTCGTGTTTGTTCGGTTCGTTTACAGCCCTAAATATATGTATATTGATATATATTTATGTATTTGCCCATGTGGCTTTTTATGTGTAATTTTTGTATACTTGTATTATGGTATATTTCTTAAGTATTTGTGTGTGTATTTTTTGTAGTATACTCCTTGGGAGTATTTAATGTATTTTTCAAGTTCCTAACATCACTAGTACTTATAATACACATAATATACACTTAGCACACTAGTGGGGAACCCGCGCGTTGCAGCGGAGATGTGTTGAGCACAGAGTCAACAAAAACAACAGTTTTCATTTGCACCAGCTTACACTCAAAATTTGAACAAAGACTTATTAATATACAATGCCAAATGGCTACCCTAGATACAAACATTTCTACTCTATGTTGGTGCATATTCTGTGACAACAGCTTAATAGTTTGATTATTTAGTCTTTGGATATTTTGTATTGGGCTTAGCTTATTGGTTAGTGAGTTTATTGTTGTAATGGGGTTGGAAAATGGCCTAGCCTAGTAGGAAGCCCAGTTCACAAACATGTGGTATATAAACATGTTTTGTGATTAGGGTTTTAGTTGTTAGAGAATTCTAGAAAGAGAAAGTCTAAAGAGAGAGAGTAATTTCGAAAGTTGTGAGAGGCAAGATCACAGAGATAGGCTGTGAGGTTGTGAGGTCTTGAATTGATTGTAAAACTTCTAGTTTGGATAATCAATAGAAGACCCGTTTGATTGTGAATTATGTGTTTCTACTCGTTTCTGTGATATTCTGATCAAGAGGATTCCGCACTCTTGATTAGATTGACAATTCTGTGAAAGATCCATACGAACAAGGGGACCTACAATTGGTATCAGAGCGATTGGCTCTTGAAGGCTCTGTTTGGAATTGTGTTCTGCAGAAACAGGAGGATTTTCGAAAATTTTGAAACCTGAAAAATTAGGGTTTCGAAATTTTTTGTTGGTTTGATAAAATTTTCGAAATTATTGGTTGTTTTTTATCTTCTGTTTTGTTTGATTGCTGTTTTGCAGGTTTTAGGGTTTCCAGGACAGTTTCTGGTTGATTGTTTTGAAGAATTTTGGCTGAAAGATTTGAAGATTCGAAGACTGTTCTGCGTGTTCTTCGTGTTTTTCTATCAGTTCTTCACACTTTTTGAAAATTTGAGCTGATTAGGTTGTTTGATTTTGCAGATTTGTGTTGGAGAATCTTCAAAATTTCGAACAGATTAAGTTTCCATAGTTACTGGGCTATTTTAACAAATTCGCAGACTGATCAGCGAATTTGAGACTTGATATCTCGGTGAACGGTGAAGTTAAATCCAAAGGCGACTTTGGTAACCGTTATAAATGTCCTCAGCGACATTATTACGGTGATCGGCGAAGTTACTAGACGTCGTGCTAGCGAAATTATTTACCTGCGAATTTGATCTGCTAGCATAATTAACCAGCAAAATTAAGGTAGCATAATTAACCAACGAATTTGATCAGCTAGCATATTTATTCCAGCGAATTTAAAAACCAGCATAATTATAATTCCTCTACTAACATAATTATAACTACTCTATCAGCATATTTAACTTGGTTTGCCAGCATAATTATCGTGACACAGCGAAATTAACTTGGTTTGCCAGCAAAATTAAAAGGTGGAGTATTTATTTAGATACGTATAGAGGATTTAACGTTTTTGAAAATAGAAAGTGATTCATAGCTCATCTCGACAAACCGTTTGCACGGTTTGATTCGTGGGATTTTTAGGACCAAAAAAAATAAAAATAAAAAAATAAAAAAAAATATTTTCAAGGTTTATTCGTTATATATATTTGAGTAAACTGCCATTTTGATCCCTGTGGTTTGGGCACTTTTGTCATTTTAGTCCAAATCTCAAACTTTTTAAATATGGGTCCCTGTGGTTTCACTTTTGTTGCCATTTTAGTCCTAAATTCAAAAACCCCCTTTTTGACTGTTAGAACCTGCCTATTTTGTCTTTTTGTTCAGGGGCATTTTGTCCATTGTAGATTTATTATAACTGATTATTGATTAAAAATAATAAAACCCAAATCCTCTGTCACCGTCTTCTTTATTTCAACCCATTTTCTAGAGAGAGAAACAATCACCGAATTCTCTCTCCACCCCCACCACCAATCATCACCTTTCTCCACCAACAACAACCACCGCCAGCCACCACTGTCATCAAACCTCCACCGCCATCACCACCTTCGCCTGCACATATGTGGCCAGCAAATCAACCACCACCTTCGCCTTCACATTTGACCCGTCCGATCTCGAATCACACATCAATACAAGCAACACTGTGATCTTCTTACTTTTGAACCTTTGTTTTGTAACTGAATCTATGATAACCCTAAATGAATTAGGGTATTTAAAGATAGAAAATTTGGTTGGTGAACAATGATCAAGACTCAAGAACAGTGAAGGCGGGCAGCCATGGAAGCATCATCTTTACAAGTTCACACACCTGTGTGTTGTGCAAGAATTGCTTTAAGAGACAAAACCCTTGTAAAGATTAAACCTTTTATTAGGTCTCACCCTTCAAGAAGAATATCTTTGTGTTCTAGGGTAATCTTTGATCGATTTCTTTGATGGGTTTTGTTGATTTGTTGTTAAGAATTGTGGGTTTAGTTTAATGTTTTGTAATATTGCTTTGTGGGTTTGGTTTTTT